>JAODAH020028984.1:0-13172 GCA_027574865.2 Coproporus ventriculus
AGAAATTAATTATTAATGCAATACAAAGCAATTTCAAAAATTTTCTTATTCAATCTCTTTCTAGCATACACGATCCACCATCGTTACATCTCACTTCCACTCATTGCAAGACGAAAATTAAGTAAATTGTATGAAAATTTTTTTAATAAAAATCGAAGGAATTTCAAATTTTCTCTTATTCGGCCTCTTTCTAACAATATGATCTTCTATCGTTACATCTCACTTCCACTCTTTATCAGTTAAAAAAACATCATCGAAGGAAGGATCAAATGGGATGGAATTTTTGAAATCCTAGCAATGTACAACCAAAACTTAATTTTTATTTAATATATATTAATATATTTAAAAGAAATAATTAGAACTTTAATTTAAATTATTTAATTTTTACTCCTTAATATGATTTGGAAATTCAAATCCGAATTCCTTTCCATGTTTCGCGGTACATTCAATAATTAATTTAGCAACACCACAACCACTCTTATCACTTAACTCTTTTTCACATATATTCATCATTTTTTCCATTTTTTTAATTTTATCTTGATCATTCTTCATAGCAGGTGTTGAAAATTCGATTGCACCTTCTTTATAAAATTTCCCATCTTTCATTATTTTTGCAGTGTTAAATAAACATTGAACCATGCAAATTCCTTTTTCACTAGTTGGAAGCTTTTGATGTTTTAAAGCTGATACATCATCATCGCTAGCTCCTTCTTTTTCTTTACAATCATTAACTAAAATCATTGCAGCTTCACGTAGTTTATCTTGACTTATTTCTGTTTCCGTTGCAAAAATTTGTATAATGGAAAAGAGGAGAATGATACCTTAAAATAAAACATAATTGCACTTATAAAATTATTAAAATAAAATTTATAAAAAACATTTATAATCGTTTAATTAAACAATTTTAATAATATATCGTGGTTTGCTTACTTTATCAACACAATTTTAATGATCCAACTGTACAAATATTATTTAAAAAAAAAAAATTTCGTGCTTACCTATATTTAATATAAACTTCATATTCAATTTGATCAGAAATAAAAAGATTTACTGGGACATTTATTAACATATGGTGCTGTCCCCTTTTTATATTAACTGCAAAATCATTACAAACAGGATATTTGCAGCCATCCATTTCTCATTATTTGATTTTATCAGTTTTATCTTGAATGTGCATATTTTTTTTATAATATGTAAAATAAAATCAATTTTAAATTAAAATAACATTACCGTTGTTTGATTTGTTCAATTTAAATTCGTAATTTTTTATCTACAGTTCATCATACTTTAAATAATAAATGTTTATAATGTGGGTAATTATAAAATTAAAATAAATGTGCATGGTTTTTTCACTCATAATGAGAAGAAGTGAGATGTAGCGATTGAAGATAATATGTGTTAGAAAGAGGTCGAATAAGAGATAATTTAAAATTTCTTCGATTTTTATTAAAAAAATTTCTACAAATTTTTCCTAATTTTCGTTTTTCAATGAGTGGAAGTAAAATGTAACAATTGGCGGTTTGATTAATTGAAAAGAGACGGAACAATTAAAAATTAAAAATTTTATAATTTTTATAAAAATAATTCGTGAAAAAAATATTAATTAAGGTTAAGGAGTGTATAACGCTAACTAAAGTTTAAAGTTATAATATTTTGAGTGTTTTATGCTTGGAAATGTAAATAAAAAAAAAAATTGGATGCATTTCCTGATGAAAATCTTGTAAAAAAATCCATCGCTAAAATTAGCAGAAATAACCCAACTAGCAATCTGGAGATTATACTGACAGTCATTATGATTAAAGCAATTTAAGCCTCATCAAATTAAGAAGTGCTCCCTGGAAAAACTCCCTTACGAATTAGAAAATGTACCACACTCATCTGTTTTGATACAATGTACGTTTGTCTCTCTTTCATTTCTTTACATACAAAAATATATCCTGCAGAAGAAGGATAAAAAATTCGCTTTTATTTAACTGGACTTAGAGAGGGTGAGTTGGTAAATAGGGATCTTGGACAAATTAGACCGGCTTCACGCGACATTAACCTGTTGTTAGAAGGCAGTCCTGCCAAATGTCCGGGATTAATACCCACTGTCTTCTTCAGTTCAACCTTATTTTTACATGAATAAATCTTCACAGTATTTAAATTAATATAATTCTAGGGTTCATCAATTACAATTAAAGAGAAGGGGTTTTTAAAAAAAAGGGGTTAGGGCATTTAAATACTTAGTTTAATAATGAAACAATACGTGATTAGTATCTTTAATAGATTTCGATGCAATATTTTGTGTAATAATATCTGTCGCTCAATTACTGAATCATTTAATTAATTTCGAACTGATTAAATCATATTATAGATGGTAGGGTTGTTCCATGTTGCTCCCAAAGGGATCAAAACGAATATTTCAGATAAGCTTTATAATGCCGCACCTCTGTTATATTAATTTTCAACTAAATCAATCATGAAATGTAATTAAATTAAAAATTATATTAAAACTAGCAAATTTCCAGTGATTTTTAACGTTTTTAACATTCTTAAACAATTTTTTATGACTTTTTACTATTTCGAAGGTGATTTTTTAACTAATTTTCAGTCATAAAATTGTATAAAATAAATTTTTAATGAAAATCAAAAATTCTCTTATTCAATCCCTTTCTAACACGTACAATCCCCCATCGTTGCATCTCACTTCCACTCATTATTAGTCAAAAAATTGTGTAAAATAAAATTATATTAATTGATATTCTGATACAAAAATATAAAATCGGTAAAAAAAATAATAATAAGATTAAATTGTTCAATGATGAAACTAATCCGTCCTCAATTAAATATAGCTCGTGAAAACATAATAATTTTTTTTTGCTAGATAAACCGTGTAATAAAATGAAACCATATAAGTAATAAAGAGATCAATTTAGGGCAGCAAACAAAAAATATATCAATGTAATAAATCAATTAAACAGCGATTAATAATCACGAGTAAATAGGAATGAAGAATTGTAGTGTTGGGATATTAATTTCCACGCGATCGACTTTTCCGTCGTAAATAAGATGTTTCTTTTTATTCTGACCACTCTTTTATTATGTATTAGACGAGGATAAAATATTATCGTTCTAGCTTTAATTCGATAATATTGTTGCTTTCGTTTACTTGTCGTTTCGCATTGTTTTTTTTTTTATTCTTGAAACAACTTCATTCACGCAAAGTTACCATTTGCAATTGGATACTCTCTAAATAAATTATGTTTTATGTGAAATGTTTCTTCTTAATGTTTTTGGACTTGTTATCTTTAAATATTTAAGTTAAATATTTCCTTGATCAAATAATTCATTGGTTTGGTTTAGATTATTTAATCAATTCAGTTCAACTTGTTTCTATTCGAGCTTGGAACATTACATTTAGAACGAAGCATTAAGTTCCCTATTTTATTTAGTGAGAGAATAGCTCTTAATTCGGACATGCACACCCTTTAGTTTGTTTGACCAAAGAACACAATGCTCACTCGTCTCGAATGAAACATTGCCTCAGCTTTTAATTAAGAGTAAAATGGGACATATTCGCACAAGGAAAATTATTCCCACAAAATTACAAACTATTCCACTGCAGAACAAATAAAAAAAAATCTTCTAATTCCGTTTTTATAATTTTCCAACTCTAAGAAAACTTTTATTTCCAATTCATTAAATAAAACATTTGGAGAAAAATCGAACGGAGAGTGATTTGGGGATGATTGCACGGTGGATTCAATAACCGGAAGACCTTTTGATTCCGCCTTGATTGTTTTGATAGCGTTTTCTATTCATGTTCCTTTCCTTCTTCTTTTTCTTTGCATTTTTTTTATCTAAATTTACATAGAGGAAGATCAAACGAATGTGAATAAATCTACAAAAAAAAAAAAATTTCAATTAAGTAAATGATTTAATTCCCATATGAAATGAATAAAAGGTTTGGTGCGAGTTTATAATAATCGTGTGAGTTTAATAAACATATGGGTAATAAAAGTTTGCGTGTAGATAGTATAGTAGAGGTCAGATTAGGGGTTGAATATAGTGCATTATCTTTTTACCCCTTTTTTTACAACAGGTTTGCACAACCAACATAATTCTCCCTATGTACTCTTAATCAACGATGCATTTGCACGTATTTTAGTTTACTCAGAATGATATCAAGTTTTATATCAGTGCCATATAAAAAAATATATGTATATCGTTAGTATTCAAGTGTAATCAACAATTTTAAGTTTCTAACTCATCGATGACGTATTTTATATCCACAAATAAATAATAAATCCGTAGTTGTAAAAAATAATCTATAAATCGCAATAAATATATATTTCTCAAAATTTCTAAATAATTTCAAATTTTCACTGTAATGAGTGGAAATGAGATGGTCGGTGAAATATTTTTGACTCATAATAAGTGAAAGTGAGATGTAATGATTATAAGTGGAATAAACATGGAACGTTTGGCGGTTTCATTAGTTGGAAAGAGACAGAATGAATAAAAATGGGAATTTTATTTAAAAACATGTCATAATTTGGAGGATTCCTCAACAACTACCAAAATGCGACAAAGGAACTACCCTCATTATTTTTCGATGTACTTTTCAAATCTGCAATCAGAATTAAAAAATGTCTACAGATAAAAGAGTTAAATTTATGAAAAAAGATTTTGCGAATGGTGCAGTCGCCGGGATACTGTGCATAAATCTAAAAATTTAAATAAAGCATCGTAAAAAATCTCTCCTGCAATATTAAAATCGCTTAGGGTAAATTTTTTTGATTAAATTGTTACCAATAAATTTTATTATTTTCATTGCAGGCAGTTTTGTATAAACTCTGGGTAATAGTTTCCAACGGCATGTGTGTGTGTGTGTGTGTGTGTGTTGGAGATAGGGTCGTGGGTGGTGGGATAAAAAGGGATGGCAATAATCTCCCAACCGCCGCCGCCGCTTTAAAGATTTCAATGGAATTAAACAAGAGAGCGTGTATAGGTAATATCATCATGCGGGATGTGGGGAAATTCACTCAATCTAAACCCGGAAACCGATTCCGGTGCTCCCTTGGGCCCCGTTTCCGGAGGAGTTTTATACGCTCCGGTGTTGGCGCGCCGAATTGCGGCCGCACTTTGCAATGCAAATGAAAAGCAAAAGATCGCAAATCGACAATAGCATGGGAACCCGTCCAATTCTATATTTGCGGAATGCTTTTCGAAATGTCTGTATGTATATGCGTAGGATCCTTTAGAAAATACTATTCCAACGACACACACACACACATAAACCGTTACAAAGCCCTAACTTCATCAAATCTCAAATTGTTTTATATTTTTACCACCTTAAGGCCTGAAGTGTAACATAAAGTAAATTGAAAAATAAGGAAAATCAAACAAAACATTTCATTTTATGATTTTCGTCTCCAGAATTCATCAATATCTAAATTGAATTTTCTAATTTAATATTGCACCATTTCCGTAAAATACTCCATAAATCTTCTCAATTCACTGAAATGCATCGAATTCCTTCTATTTACCTACTTTATTTATTTTTTATAATTTTTTGATGGTACATCGTGTGTGTTAGAAAGAGATCGAATAATAGAATATCTGATTTTTTTTTGTTTTCATATTAATGTTTCATACAATCTTCCGATTATTATTACTAGAAGATGAGATGATTGGTGGTTCAACTAGTTAAAATATTATTTTGTATATTAAAAAAAAAGTCCCACATATGGTATAATGGTGGTGATTACCTACGGGTTTACACTAATATCTGTCAAATAAATTCATTTATCATTGTATTTAATTGAAATATTAATGAACGAAGCAAACCCACATATTATCGGATTAATTTTTTAACTGTTTATCTTTTTATGGGAATCGTAATAAAAACTGTGGGGTACCAAAAGTTAAAATCAACTCGCAGATGGTTGAATTAAAAGTGCATTTAATGTGAATTATCCTACCCCTAGAAAAATTAAAAGTAATTAACTAAAAAACAATCAAAAGATAAATAAAATAAAGGGGATATGTGAATTTCTATTAACTGAATTCAGATTTATTTATTTTTTTTATAATTTATAAAAAATCTTTGAAAAACATTAATAATTAATAGCGCGTGATTTAATTTTTGATGAATTAAACTGGCAAGAATAAAATTCGAAACGAATTGTGTCCAATTATTTATTTATCCTTGACATTAATTAAAAATGTTTTATTCTTTAATTACTCGATTCGTAATTGAGGTAAAAACATGAAAAATATTTATTTAAAAACAGATTTGTAAAAAAGCAATCTTTTTAAATTTCTAGTTAATTTATTTGTGTCGCATATGTGTACAGGACAAAAGTTTGTATCTGGTGCTAAAAGAATATTAAATAAAATTGTACCGTGTGGCCCATAAACACGTCCGGATATAGTGATTGATAGCATTTTGGTACATACGGCAATCTCTGTAAGTGGAAATTATTGTAAAAATCTGTATCACAGCTCAATTTTTAATCTCTATAATGGCTTCTCGACTTTAAATTGTGGAAAATCGATTTAAAAAAAGTTTTATTGGGGTAAAATAAAATATAATTAATTTAAATAATATTAAACTAATTAAATGAATTTTTTTGTAATTTTTAAAACGAGATTAGTAATTGTATAAAGAGAGACCAGATTCAAGAACATCTGGAACCTTGTATCAGGTGTTTCAACCCGAAGCTTTTATCCCAAATGCAATAGCTGATGCACAGTCCACTTTTGCTAAATCAGCAGCGCTCTAATCTTTTCCAGTTTTTTTTTATTAGATTAGATTAAACCTTCTGAACTAAAACAAAGAGAAAATAAAACTTAAATCGAATTGAATTAAATAATAAAATTTTTGATTTATTATTACAACACATGTTTCTTATTAAAGTTTGAGACGGTTTAATTAAAATTTATAATTTGTAATGTCCATTTCAATCGATCAATTCAATGATTTTATTTTGCGTACGATTTGTTTTGTTAAATACAAACGCGGGTGAATCATAAAGTACGAGATGATGTCAGACTATCTGTCGTTTAGGCCATGGGATCGTGCGAATCTCCCGGCAAGATTTCATAAAGCCATTATATTAATTGACTTTTACACTCTATGGTCGAGTTAATTATGAGAATGAAACTAAACTGGTGCATAACATCCGACATGCTCCATTGATAAATTACATCATAATAATACTACTACTAATACATAAATATCAACATTGATTAATAAATATTTTAGAAATCAATTCAATCAGAATTTTAATTTTTTAATTAATTAATTTTTAAAAAATTCTTAATTTTAATGAAGAAAAATTTTTTTTTTTAATAAACTGAAAAATTTTAAATTTAAAAAGTAAAAAAATACAAATTTAAATTAGTCGCGTATTAATTAGACCAATTAAGGAATCTATTTTTGCGTTGCTTTTAAACAGGATGTCCAACAATTAAAACAGTTAGTTGATTATGCTCTCTTTTTCTTTCTTTCTCCAGAATATTGCATTAAACATCCCACTTCCACAATGTTTTAAAAAAAACTTCAATTTATATGACCTCATCCTGTATAAAATCTACTAAAGCTAAAGTCAGAGTGTTAATTAATTATTAACACTTAAAACCCGCATCATCGTGGGAAAATTGCAATCGAACAAATTTTTTTTTCTTTTTTTTTAATTCACTCAGATGAATCATGTTGAAATTATTTTTATTATGTTTATTTTGTACCATATAAAAATATTGAGTATTTATATGGGAGAACTTCCCCTCTTTCCATCAAGTATTATTTATCTTGTCGTTTCTGTTTAGGTTTCTTTACATTTTGAATTCAAATTAAGCAGTGTTTTAAAGTTTTTATTTTCTTAACCGGGAATCTACATAAAAGCTTTTGATGTGGCTTATGGCATGCTTAGTTCAGATAGGAGATAGCAAAGCGCGCCCTTTGGCGATACATTTACATCAGTTAAAGGGGTTGTAATGTACGGGGTGGAGTCGAGATATTCCATCTAAGTTTTGTCTTTGTGCTCCCAAAATATTTATATTTAACAATACCGACTTTGTGCATTTTAATGGAAATGGGCGGTTTTTAACCCTTAAATTATATTTTTAACCACATGTGCGGTTTTAATATTATTTTTTCTTTTTAGTTTTATTCATCAGAGCTTTGAAGAGATTACATAGGATGACGTCAACAAGAGAAGCGGCGGTTTAAGACAATAGGACAGGCGCCACGTCAATTGACGGCTGAAGCTTTTATTTAGCGCCTCGTACTCTATTTATCTCTTGATTTATTGCGGGGGAGTTTATTATAATTGATACTTCCCGTTCATCGGAAATAATCTTTATTATTCGAGACGAGTTTCATTTCCTTCTAAACTAACTAATTTTGTTTCAATGTCAAATCTCATATTAATTATAATTTTTAAAAAAAGTTATGTAACCAATAATAAGAATAAAAAGAGAAAGGTTCAAAATTTGTAATTAAAGAATATTAATGCTACCAAATAAAATTTGTCGTAATCATTTACAATAATTAGGTTTAATTAGAGTGGATGGCTGGCCAGAAAAATTAGTAAATAAAAAAAGTGGCCAATTAAAATTTCTTTATATACGGCATAATGTATGTGGGCTCCGATTTATCATGTGAATCTCTCCGCTCGTTCACATTACACCAATTTAAAATTACTTTGTTTTCTCTCTGGTTAATTAGTTAATCGTCTTGTAACTCTACTCCCGTACTTCAACCCGCAACAAAGTGAAATGATTTCTATAACAACAGGAACAAAAAAAACATAAATAAAAGAAATTAATTAATAAGGAAAGGGTTGTAACTGAGGGAACATTTTATTTTATTTCATTGTGCTTGGGATTTAATGAATTATAATTAAATTATCAATTTACATACGAGAATTGTGTGATTGAATTTTCAATTTTTATTAATGTGTCTGAAAAGAAACAATAAATCCGCAATGTTAGTCCGAGAGTGTCGGTCTGAGACGCGCTAAAACCACACTCTTAAAACGCACCTGTTTGTTCACACCATCAACCCACAAACCTCAGTTCAGGATTTCAGGATTCTTCCTTGCTTTCTTGTTTATAGCTCCTACATTGCATTGCTTTCTTTATACATTTTCCAACGCTTCATTAAACACATTTTATTCCTCTCTCTCATTTATTTTTATTTTTTGCTCTCTACACAATAACAAAAATGTCAAGCGTGTTGACAAACAGCTTTTATTATACTGCAATAATAATTAGGGCGCAATTACAGGGTTTCAGATGCATAACTAAATTGTATATAGGGGTTGAAAGAGCCCCAATCGCAAGGTTGTATGTATCATTACACTTGCATCTGTCCGTTCTCAAGATCGGTGGAAATAACACGATGTGTTTCAACCCCAAAAGGAGTATTTGCAGGACAGATTTGATTTATGATCTACACTTTTTAGATACAACATAATCTCAACCCTTCCACTCACATAATTATATATTTTTTTCTATCCCATAAAAGTAAATGAACAAAAATTCGTTCTAAAACTAATAAATGAGATTTGAAAAGTTTATTGGTTATTAAATAAATGTTCTTAAAGAAAATATTTCAACCCGAAAATCTGTAAGTGATATATTTGACGTGTGTAGGCCTAATCTCTTGTCAGAAAATAGGATAGATGACCTACACCTGTTTCCAAAAGATAAAATCCCACGAAAAGAAGAAGAAAAAAGAAACTTATGGAAAAGTTATCGCGTTCAAAATTGTATTTCTGGTACGTATTATGAAAATTGCATGATTAAATTGATGAAATTAGGATTAATTTTTGGATGTGGGCGTCCCTAGGTAATGTAAGGATGTCTTAGTTATTATTTTCCTGCAATTTTATTGCATAAACGGATCCTAGCATTAATAAATTTCCTACTAGATATTGTTTGATTTGGTAATTTAAGCTTATGATTTATCTAATTGGAAGCTTTAATGTAATTTGTACTGGAAATAATATCTTCAATTTTATTTTTTAAAAAATAACCCCCAATCGTGCATGTGCTGACATCTTTCGTTGAATAGCTACAACTGTATTTTAAAAATTTAAATAATTATAAAGATAATTACCATTTTTTCATGTTATTTTTTAGTTAAATAAATAATTTATTTTTAAAATATTATTTCTTAAATCTGAGATTAAATTTTATGGAATATGTAAATAAAGAAGAAATCTGTATAAGAATACAGATAGCTGCTAAAGCACAAAAGATGTCGGCTACTTCACAAAAGATGTCAGGATATACAATACAACCCCCGGGAAAATTAATTTGAAAATTGTTTATAATCAATTGTCTACATCTCTCTATTTTCTAGAAAATTTATAAAAGAAAAATGTTTTTTATTGTATTTTTAGAAAAAATATTTTCTAAATGTCCTATAAAATGCAAAACTGTTTGAGAAAAAAGCCACCAATTCTTTTTTAATTCTTGTTTTATACAAAATTTCAAAATTTTATCGGATTATTTACTTATTTTTTGCAAAATGTGTGTTTTCCTTAATTCATTCTGACCTTTTAAATTGACCTTAACATTATTTGTTTGAAATTGAATTCGAGAAGTTTTAAAAATGTTGGAAATAATAATTCCAAAGATATTTTAAACAAAAAACTTGTTAAATAAGACAACAACTATATAAAAGAATGTTTTGTAATGAAAAAATATTAAATTAAATCCTGCCTAACCATTTCAACAAATCTAAAATAAAGAAGAGGAAGAAATGTTTCTGTAATTACATGAGTCTGGGAAAATAATCCAAAAATTTTGTGGAGATGAATGAAGAAAGTTATACGCATTTTCCACCACTTCATTAACAAAAAACTAATTTAACTTTAATTATTGTAGGATAAAAGGATATATTCTCGTGATTATTGTGCTCGAGCATGTGAATTACCACCGTTTAGGAACATCTGATTTAAACATGCAATGTGCGCAATGTTTATAAATATGTCAGTTTAGAGCAAGTTACTTACAAAGAATCATGTCCATCATGTCTTAAAAATAATAAACTAAAGAAATGTTTTAAATACATTTACCAATTTTAAATTATGTTATACATATAAGTAAAATCTGATAATATTCGATCTGGAAGTTGTACCTAAATTTATTGATTAAATCTTCAGGACAAAGTGACAAAAATGAAGAATGTATTTATCATTTTCTGCTTTTATATATTATGCCCTGGATATTCTTATAAACCAGTTGTATTGTTGCATGGGATTTTAACCGGAGAAGAGAGTATGGTGCTTATTAAAACAAGGATTTTAGAGGTAAAGAAATTATTTTAAATGTTTGGATCTAACCTGCAAAACCACTTTGAGTAATTCCAACTGATTTCAATCAAATATTCTATTTCATTCTTAAAAAATTATTTGTTCCCTTATCACCTCAAGCACTGCCTTACATTTAGTTAAATACTTAAGAAATTTAAACATTTATCAAAAAAGAATCCGTCCAATTCTACAAGTGTAATACGTTTATTTTCAATGTTATTTTCAGAAACACCCTGGTACCATAATATACAATTTTGATAGATTTAGTGGGTGGTCTAGTCTTGAAAATATGTGGTACCAAGTAAAAGAATTTGGCGATGATCTTATGAATATAACCTCAAAACATCCAGAAGGAGTAAACTTTTTAGGTAAATCTTCTTTATTCCAATCACATAATGTTAGCTACAACATTTCTTTGCTGTTTACTTCACAAAATCATTAACCGATATATTATTTATAAAATTCATTTTTCTGGTAAATATTTTATTAGATCACTTCCCAATGAATCATAGGAAATTACAAACTTTTAACAATGTCTGATTTACATCCTGATAATTTATTCTCAAAGCAATAATAATATTGATGCAGGTTATTCACAGGGAGCTCTTCTATCAAGGGTCATATTGCAAGCCTTTCCTGAACATAACGTCCATAATTTCATATCGTTAAGTGGACCACAAGCTGGACAATATGGAAGTGAGTATAAACCATTGATTAAAAACAACAAGATGATGACTATACTATAATTCACATTAAATATTTTCTAGTTCTAGTCAATGGAATTAA
Organism: Coproporus ventriculus; assembly: GCA_027574865.2. NCBI lineage: Eukaryota > Metazoa > Arthropoda > Insecta > Coleoptera > Staphylinidae > Coproporus > Coproporus ventriculus. The sequence goes on from JAODAH020028984.1 coordinate 12,099, forward strand.
AACGAAATAATAAAAATTGATTTTTAGCTGCGTTTTTACATATAATCTTTCCTGGATTGGCTTTAAAAACAGCATATGAACTGTTTTATTCTCGAATTGGACAGCACACATCTGTGGGGAATTATTGGAATGATCCTTATCATCAAGATCTCTACTACTCTTATTCACAATTCTTGCCTTTTGTTAATAATGAAATACTCACAAATCGGAGTACACAATTTAAAGAAGGACTTCTTAAATTGAAAAAATTTGTTTTAATTGGAGGACCGGATGATAATGTTATCACACCGTGGCAATCTAGGTAGATTTTTTTACTGCTAATGTCTAGATTTAAAATTTTTTATTTATTTATTTTTTGGTTTCAGTCAATTTGGATATTATGATGATAATGAAACCGTTATCGAATTAATGCAACGTGATATTTATACTAAAGATTTAATAGGATTGAAAACTTTACATGACAAAAAGAAATTAGATGTAATTACTGTACCTGGAGTGAATCATTTTATGTGGCATTTGAATATGTCTATAGTTGATAATTATTTATTGAAATACCTTGATTAAAGATTTTATTTCTACATTCTTATAAATAATTGGGAAGAAAAACGTTTTTGTATTAAGTATAATGAATGATTTGATAATAAAATTGAAGAACTTCAATAATTCTCAATTTGATTGGATTATTTGTTGGAATTCCATACAATAAAGAATTTTACACCCGAGTTGGATACAAAGTTTTTTCGATTAAAATTTAATATAAATTTAACATCCATCAAATTTCCTTTACTTACAAAATGCTGTGTGCTGGACTTTCTATGAAGTTTGCCTTATTTTTCTGAACTATATTGTAAATAAATATTTAAGAAAAGAAAACATTTATTTTTGTAATTACAAATAAAATTCCAAAAATAATGATACGAAGCAATAAACAAATCACAATACTGTAAGTTAACATCAAAATTCTGCTTAGTACTTCATCTAGAATAAGTAAAATTGTAATTTTATAATAAATAAAGTAACTATATGGCAAAATCTATTTAAAAACCGACCTTCTTTTAAAAAATATGGCATTAA
>JAODAH020028993.1:0-18197 GCA_027574865.2 Coproporus ventriculus
ACTGAAAGCCGGGCCGCCCTTAAAACATTTCTCTGTAAGCTCCCGGTACAGTAATTGCCGAGTGTTGGTGAACGAGATGAATGACTCAAAGTGTAATCGTTTTTATTATCGATGTAGCTTTAAACATTTTGATCTTTACAATGTAAATTATACTAAGTAGATGTAAAGTAAGTCGTTTATATTAATAAGTGCATGCGCTTGTTTGCCCATTCCTTAATTAACTTTATTTTCTTCTTGTTTCAGTTGGATGTGATAATTGGCAAGAATGGTGGACTTATGATGGAATATCAGGTGAGAAGGTTTTAATTTTGATATTAAAATATCTATTGCAAAAAATGTTTAGATGAGGAAGTGGTTTGCAGTAGTAAATCTGAATTTTTAATTTAAAATTTATTACATTAATTCACATAAAATTTAAAAATTTTCCGTGAAGTTATAAAATATAAATATAGATTTACCATCATATATAAAATAATCATAAAATATTATTAAGATTTACGCGCATAATACACTTCAACTACAAGAAGAGTTTATTGCTGTTTTTTATGCGAGATAAAAAGAGGAGTGAGCAATATGGGCTCTATATATTATTTATATTTCTACAAAAATTGAAAATAAATTAATAAAAATGCTCTTTATTAACAAAATTCTAATTACACATATTCAGATATTCTTTTGTAACATTTTTTAATTTCCCTCAAAAAAAAAAGAAAAATTGGATTCTAATTGAGTGTGGTATAATGTAATCAATTACAGAACTGTTGCAAATGTGTGGGATTAACGTGTGATACATTGTATTGAATATCCGCGTTACTGCAAGAAGTAATAAAGTATTCACACGTACTGATCGCACACTCATAAAAAGGTTAATGTAAAACCTTTCATTCTCGAGGTTTTATTACTTATGACGGGTCATTGAGCATTAAACAACTTATGTTATCAGAATGATTCTCGATTTACATAGAAAATGTTCTCTTCCTTATATTTAAACCGGCAAATTCACAACGATTTTCATTTTCATGCACTTTTTGACAACTTTGACTTTTTTTTTTTATTCATCCACAATCTTACTTCTACTATTACTTTTGAGATTTAAATACAAATTTTCGGATTAAATTAAAGATAAAAAATCTTGGACCTGCAGAAAGTATCCGAGTGACAAAAAGAAAATAAAAAATACAATTTTTAATAAATTAATTTTTTGTAATAATAATCCAGATAGCTACAATTTTTATTTTATAACAAGATCCACCATCGTTACATTTCACTCCCACTTATTATGAGTCGTGCATTTGTATAAAATAAATTTTTAATGAAAACCAAAGAAATTTCTAAAATTTTCTTATTCAATCTCTTTCTAACACACACGATCCACCATCGTTACATCTCACTTCCACTCATTATGATAAAAAAATTAGATTAAGATAATTAAATCAATTTCTTTTTTTAATTGAAGTGTAATGTAAAAATAAGGTGTTAGGATATTTATTTTTGAGGTAAGGTAAAGAAATAAGCGCAGCGGGAAACATCAATATGTTAACATAAAATTATAATGATAGCAATATTTTAGGCGCAAATTGATTTTTAATTGGATTTTATTCATAACGGCAACATAAACTAAACAGCGTGTGATAATGTTACTGTAATTTTCATCAGTCAGTGGGATATATCTGGAAAGCGTATCAGGATGTGCAGAACTGTTTGTTAAACAATGCCGCTAAATGTGCAAATAGTCGCGGAGAGACTTCCCATTACAACCACTGCCGCCCACCAATGTTAACTCATTAATTATATTTTAATACCAAGTTTGCAAATTCGCCCCAGTTACAATTACTTTAAATAAATGATCTCTAGTTAGTCCACTATGTATTTTCAAATAGTTATCGTTTGTATTACAACCAAATTGCATTTACGATTAAACTTATAAAAGAAATTTTTAATTTATTTCTTGTTTGTATTTTTACGTTCTTTATGTAGATTAGCAATTTCCAAAAGTTTTATTAATTTTGCATTAAAAATATATACCTGTCAGTTTTGTTTTCACAATATATTTATTAGATTAAAACAGAAAATGATTAATGACCGAAAGATATTAATCAAAATAAATTAAATTATTTAATAACACATAATTCACATCAAATTTTGTCTACAATTCTCTAATGAATCTCGACATTACATTATGAATGACAACGTTGGCGTGTTTTATTTTTATTTCTTTCTCTTTAACAAATATAGAAGTTAACAATTTTTTTTTTTCTTTTATATATAACTTACGAATCTAAAGTTTTTATTTGTGATTAGAAATTACTTAATAATACATGAATAATGTATGAAATTTATAAATTATAACCGCATTAGTGTTGTTGTATTTTAACTTTACATTTTGATGTACAATTGATGTCAACTCGAGTCGATTGTTGACCACATCCATTAGCACAATGTTTTATCCACCATCTGCAGTTTGGTTGAGGTTAACTTATTGCATTTTGTATGTATTTATAGTTAAATGTGGTAGAATTTAAAATTGATTTTGTTAAATGAAAATTTTAAAAGCATTTAATGGAGTAATACGAATTTAATTTGTTTAGAGGAAATAACTTTAATGAACTGAAGTTTCATAAAATCATAAAGTTGTTTCTCGTATGCTTATGGGTTGTCTTGTTTAGAATGGCATATATCCAACACAATATAAGGCTTATATAGTTGTGAGACCGTGTGGAATGTGCAAAGGAATTTGCCGTCATAGCGTTTTCATTTCTGAACTAAGTGACTTCACCGCAGGCGTGCGACATCGTTCCCTGAGCTTTAAAACATCGAGTCGCGTCTTTTCATTTTAAACATAGTTCAACTTAAAAGGGCAACGTAAACTGAAGTGGCGTCGTGACGCATTCCTTTCTCATTCGATGCAACACCTATATTTCTTTACGAACCGCATTTTTCCATCCACTTTAATTATTAAGAACGACGGGGGATATAAAAAAAAACGAAAAAACCGAACGAAATAAGTTGGCGCCTAATTCCGGAAGAATCCAATACAATACGGCAAAGGAAAAACGAAAATCAAATAAAACAAAGTCTTGATTCAATAATTCCTCTAGAAGCTAACAGGAGCTGGATCGAACTTCAGGATTCTAATCCTTCTCCAGTATTTACTGCCACGCCAATAACTATTCTTTAGAACATTTAGATTGATAAATTTACAACAAAAAAAAATCGTTTTTTATATAATTACGAAGGAAACAAAAAAAAAATAAAACAAATAAAGAAAATGCATATAAAAATTGACAAGACACCGAGCACAAGCATAAACACAAATAAAATGAATTAACAAACGAAATTGGTTATATAATTAATTTTATAAATATAAGATTTCTTAAGTTATAACATATAAATGTTTTCAATTTGATCGCATTATCGATTTTCTGTACGATTACCGTTGGAATAGATGTAGCGCAAAGATGTAGGTACTAAATATGGAAGCGATTATTTTTATTACCTTTGAGCGTGAGATGTATCTTTAATATTTTCTAATTTACGACCTTCAAACACATAACTAAGGATTCGAAATGAAAAAATAACATGGTATACTCGAGTTCCGGCAGAAAATTGCATTCGACTAAATAATTGAATAAAACTTGAGAAAGTTTGTTCGATAAAACAAGTTGCGCTGTTTACATTTACGTTCAATTTATAATATTTGCGCTCTTCATTTATTGTTCAATTAAATTTCAAACGTATCATTTTACTTACACTACTTTAATAGTAAAAGTAAAGTAAAGTTTGTACTTAAAAGTTTTATGAGTTATTTAAAATTTTATAAACGGTAGAAATCAAAAGAAAGTATTACTTGCTATTTGTTTTTAAAAATTAAATTTGTTGTTATAATAATTTATTAGTAAATAAACTTTACGTTTAATTCAGATCGCGTTATAAATTTAGTTTAGTGGTGGTATCTATCCAATGCCTTTTCTGCAGATTAAGCGAAAATAAATGACGGACAAAAGATCAATTAATGTTGTGTAAATAGACAGAAATAGATTGAAACAGTAACGGTCCTATTGAATTTTGTACACCATTCCTGGTACATTCAAATTACAACTCGACCGCATTTAAATAGAGTTCTTAATGATCTAAAATGTTTTCAAAATTAACACAAATAGTAAAACTGAAATTTTTATAAAGTAAGTAACAATATAGCTTTTCAGTTTCCGGAAATTACTTGTCTGGTAGTGGGAAATCAAATAAAGCAAGTAGTCCGGTAGTATGTCAGTAGCACGTGAGTTCGCCAGGCAACGCGTGCTCCTCATCCAATATGCATAAACATCGAGATGGACCGTCCGTTTTCATGCATTATTCCTATCACAGTTGAAAGTCATCTGGCATCTGTAGCTTGTGACATGGAAATTAGCGCGTAGAAACAGATTGCACATAATACCCCCTTACCCCCCTACACATATATATACATAAAAGTTTCTGCATAATCCATGCAACCTGTATGTTTCGCTATCTTAGGATTACACTGGTAAATATCTTATGGGCAATTCGCACTCGCTCCGCTTTTCAATTCAATTTTAAGTTTCATGGCTTCCTCTGCTCGCTCCACATCCAGCACTTGAAACGGTATGCTATTGCGTGCATTTCCAGATGAGAATGTATTCATACCACCAGATTAAACTTCTCTCAAGTTACATAAACCCATATACAAGATATATATGATTAACCGGAAAATATTTTCCGCATTCAATTTACTTCAACTCGAAAAAGATTGTTAAATTTAATAAATGTACAAATAATGAAATCAATCGATAAGAAAAGAAAAAGTTTTTATTTGAAACTTTTAGTTACATAGAATTTCAGTGGGTACAGAAAAGAATTTGTGATAAACTTCTGACAGATGTGAAACAATAAAAAATGCAGTATCCGGGTATATTGGGAAATGACTCAAGATATTCTCTTGGGAAACTACTGGACTGCGGGGTTTTGTATGCGTTCAAACTATAACGTAACTGTCACTGCCATTCAATTCAACGATTCTTATGGATTTTCATAGAATTTTATGTTATAATAAATCTAAATCTACATTTACAACTGATCCTTAAAAGAATATAATATTAGTAAGATATATAATTAATTCTCTTACGTATTTTAGTTGTTTTATTTCTTATGACTTGCACAAGGAATGTATACGGCATATAATATTTCAAAGCATTGCTCACTCATTCATTCGATACGTGTAGTGGATTAGATGGAGGCAAGCGATTTCCTTACTAAATATTCTATGATATATAACACGAATGGAAACGTATTTGAACTACACTTTATGATCGCGAATCCAGATTTTTGAGGAAGTAATTTTCTAAAAAGCTTTTTCACCATGAAAATTTTATTACATGAAAATTACACATTTTAAATTGTTGTTTCCATCAAATCAAAAATTACAGTTTTATTATAAATTTGTTTGGGACTTGATGGAATATAAAGAAGATAAACCGTAGAAATTTCGAAATTTTTATTATTCAATCTCTTTCTAATATACACGATTCACCATCGTTACATCTCACTTCCACTCATTGCGAGGCGAAAATTAGGAAAAAAATTTAGGAAAATTTTAATAAAAATCGAAGAAATTTCAAATTTTCTCTTATTCGATTTCTTTTTATCGCATGTAATTTACCATTGTTACATCTCACTTCTACTATTACTTTTAAGATTTAAATACAAATTTTCGGATAAAATTAAAGATAAAAATTCGTGCGCGGGACACCTGGGAAGCGAAAGGTCGTGAGTTCGAGACTCGCCGGGATTGGATTTATTATCTTAGACCTGTAGAAAGTGTCCATCTAATTAAAAAGAAAAAAATTAGAAAAAACGATATTTAATATTTTTTTTTTTTTTTGTTATAATAATCTAAATGGCTAGATGTTATCCGTCATCCACCCAGTAGCTCAGTAATGAAGCTTGTTGTTGATGTATTTCAAATTTTAAAAATAAAATAAATGTGATTTAAAGTGTTAGCAGAGCGGTGGGGATGGAAAGGAATATTGTCATCGCCTTTTATACCGATTATGTATTAAAAATTAAAAGAATTAGTAAATGCTAATTATAATTGTATATATTCTGTAAATTATTAAATATTTATTCACGTGTATAGTTAGAAATGTTAACAATACATGTAAATTGAGAGAATGCAAATTAAACATAAATACGTCTTTATTGGATTTTGTTGTTTTGTCTTGTACCTTATGGGAAACACATTTCCATTAAAACATCGATTTGTCAATTAGGAATGTAAATGTTTAAATAATCTTCTTTCATAACAATATATTCAACTAACACTAAAAATTTAAATTTAAAATAGCATTTAAAACAAATTTAGAAGTTATTCAATTGGAAAACATTACATTCAAAACACGACTAGAGAAAGAGAAAGAGAGAGATTCTTTTTGTCCGCCTTTATTCATTCCGGAACAACGCGTGTTAGTAGCAGTTCGGGAGACTCTGTCGCGATCCTCGTATATGTACGTTGTTTATTGAGTTTGAGCAGTGTATCATGGACATGGCACATGTGGCTCTGTTCTCGTATGACCACACTTGGTGGGGAAAATCAATTTCCGGAGAACTGCAATGTGGCGAAACGCAACCGCACACATATAGCAAAATAAAAAATAAAATAAAATTTTCATGCTTTAAAAAGATACATAGAGTTTTTTTTATTTCCAGCTCATAAATTCTAACCGCTTTTAGATAGGTCCGTAGAACTTGTAGATCTCTTGCGAATATAAAGGTTTTCGTGTGTATTGATTTACTTTTGCAAGTTACCACGCGGAAAAATATTGGAAACTTGTTATTTGACTAAATTGGCTAACTATGAATTAAATTGTTAGAAATTTACATAATAAGAACTTCTACAAGTTGTAGAAATGACGCCGTTGAAGTTTCATAGTTTGCACTGAATAAAGTTTTAATTAGGATTCTTATGTTTGAATGTCAGATGAGAATTATATATTTCATATACAATATAATCTTATCAAGTTGTTCAAATTAAATTTATACACAATTCAAGGTATTATTCCCAAGAGGAATAATAACTGATTTTGGTTGCACAACATATATATCTTCTCCCTTCTATTGATCGTGTTCGAATTAGATCATTTTAGTCGAGCAAATTAAAGAAAATAATTAAGCAAGGTAGTTCATGGAAAAGTAATAACATTTTAAATTGGACAATTTCAAGTTGGTTTCAAAAATGAACTCTCTGAATTAGTTGGATCTGTTTGGAAAGTTTACAGAGTCACGGAATCCTGGAATGAAATCCTTCCGTCGCGGAACCTCGACCCTTAACCCAACTGTTAAAAGTAGTCAGACTAGTAACTTATAACAATATTGTTAAAGTTAAAATGGCATGCCAGTAATTTACCAAGATATTTTTTTTAATTTTTTATTATTTGTATGCAAAGTTTAACGCGTACTTCTGAGAATAAGTTGCATGTAATGAAGAATATATGAATATTTTCCAATATGCTAAATAATTCACGGAAACAGAATCATAACCCAAGGAGAAGTAATTGTTTTGCGATGTTTTATGTTATATATCATGTTGTTATTATTATTAGTTTTTTTTTTTTAATAAATTGTATGTTTTTCCGTTCAAATAACTGAATGTAGAGAAATAAAAAATAAAAAAGATGTAATGTGTTATACATAGCGCCTTCAGAATGAAAAATATTGATAATTCCCTTGATACTTTGGTAAAATTAGTCGTGCAGATGCGTCATGATTTATTATGCACCTGCTCCTGGCCGTTCGTCAGCGGCTAACTGGACACAAATCACTTGGACGACGGGGTGTATACCCCTAAATTACTTAGATTTAAAACGCTGGACGTTAATTAAAAGTAGAACGCTCGGAAAAACTGGAAAGATCAGCGGTCGAGTACCGCGGATTACATTTTGCAGCGAAAACACATGCGGATACGTCGGTACGTTTATATCTAACGCTGATGAGATCGGGATGATCTATGTTATTTCCACAATAACACGTTTTGATTAACAGAGATATGCATATACACAGAGGGAACGGCGGCGCAGCCAGCGCAACCATTCCGAAAATAAACAGGTTGAACGTGAGCTGTAAATGAATTTCGTACAATTTCAATGTACGTTTGTTTGATCACTATTTGCACGGCGGTACGGAGCGGCCAGGAAGTTTTATGCTGATAAGCTAAATGTGCTGATGCTGATGCTGATGTATCCTAAAATAATCTACCCACATTACATATACAAATTTCAGCAAAATCTCTTTTTCCTTTTATAATTATTTAAGCTTGTAAAAAAATAGATTTTTTTTCTTCTTTTGTTGCAGGTATATAATTAACTGAAACTTTCATGATTTGGTTTAATACATAGTTTACCACTCAAATTTTAAAATTAAATTTCAATTTTATAATTAAAATATGTACATCATAAATAATCAATGATAATTAAATAATGTTAAAGTTAAAAATATTTTTTGTCTAAAATATAATTTGTTTAATTTATTTAAATACAACAAAGTGTATATAGAAATTTAATGTTTTTCTATGAAAGAATATTATATCCAGAAAAGTAGTATGAAATCTTATTATATTTCGCTACGAAATGATCCAATTATATCGTTACAAAAGGATATTCCTATCACGCTATCAAAGTGCGGGCGAGTAAAGTCGTAAAAGATAGTAAAGTCAGTGAGCTGCATTTAATTTGCCACAGTAATTAAATTGTTATTGCAAATGCAATTAGATAGAAAATGGAATAGTGACAGAATTGAGAAGTGGTGGAATAAGTATAATCTTCTGTGGCTTTGTGAAATCTCGTCCGAACGACTTCGAACCGGTCGGTTTAGAAAGGAAAGGATGAGGAAGGAAACGAAATGCTCGCGGTTGAAGTTCTTAACTGAACATGAGACAAAACGCTTCGAGCTTTTTATCTTTCCTTTGGAATTCTCACGATCCCTGCTTTCAAATAGCTTTATTTACTTACCGAAATAACTGGGTTTTTTTTTCTTTCCTTCTCCAACGGACGAACAAGTTATAGGGGTAAATTGAAATAGTGTTTAACTATTATTTACTTTTTGAGTTAGTTAGTATTCAGTATGGGTGTAGAACTGTAAGAAAATAGTTGGTTGTTATGTCTACGAACAGAGGGCATTAGAGAAACGTCTTCACGGGTTATCGGACGAACTATGCGCAGTTTGGGGTCGCTCGTTTTCCTTCTTACAATCCTGATAACATCAGCGACTTTTGGCGTGACACTCTTCACGCGCCCGCTCAGTCCATTTTGCATCCCAGCCCTGGTTATCTTAACGAGCGCAAGGGGGAAACATTCCAGCGGTACGCGGCTAAGTAAATCGCCGTTGTTATCATGCATTTACAAATAAACACCCGAGATATACGACACAACGTTTTGCAAACTATCGATTCTTAGTAAAGCTATAAAACACGGTCACGCCGTACATACCACACTCAAGATATTACACCCTTACTTAGTCCGGACTTTATACGTTAACTATTCTAACGGTGACTTGGCGAGAGCTTTGCGATAGGGGGTTACAAAACAATAGTCTCAAAGTTGAATTAGTTACGTTCGAGCGGAGAATTTTGAACGATAACCTGACTAAAAAAAAAAAAAAAAGAGTTCAAGAAGGCGATAGACAAACAGGGAGATAGTAACTGTGGGTTCGGAATACTAAACATTTTTTAGATGGACAAAACTTTTGTAATAAAATGTTGGCGCTTCATATACGCTCCGTGAATAAAATATAAAAAAATTTTAATACACTTTCCTTGAATATATTCAAATTAAATTTTTCATTCATAAATTAATATAGAATAATTAATTTGTTAAGAAAACAACAAATTTCCATTGTGAGTTTGAAGTAATAAATAAAATAGTTGGAATAGAATGGTTGAATAAGGAGTAGAAAAGCTCGCGTATGAACTTTTTTGATCTTCATTCGCGTCAACTGCCTTTTATCAACTTGTCGACGTTCCTACTTCATTTTTCACGATCCACGTCATTTGTCAGTAAGTTAGTGAACACCATTAATGAGTTTGAAAACAACGGACGGGCGTGACTGTCAACCGTAAAGAGCTCCGTTGCTCGCTTACGGTCCGTCAGGACAGACAACTTCTTCACATGGGGAAAACTTTTTCCTTTTTTCATAAAATAAATGCCAGCACGCGTAACCGCGACGTCTCTATCTTGTAAATTAGCGATGACGTTACATTGGCGTAACTAGTAAATTTACAGCTACTCAGTTGACAGGATGATTCTCGCACTGTACCGCCCCAAGTAGCTAAGTAGCTCGTTAACAGCTCGCAGGGGATTCCACTCGTGTTCAGAACCTCTTTTCTCATTTTATAACTCTCTCGCTCGCTTCCCTATTCTATCCCAAAGCGGAATATTGCACTACTTTATGTCATTTATGATTGGGTGTAAAATTAAGATTGCAAACCGTGAAATTTTATCGCTCATATTTTTTTCTTTTTTTATATTTCGTGCATTTGTTTAAAATTAATGAAGCACGTCTACATTCCATATTTATCATGTTTAAATACTTTACGGAAATTGGGGATGTGGTTTAGTGGGAAGGTTTTTAATGGCGGTGTGTTAATGGAAAAAAGAAAAGTTCAAAACCGACAAACCCTTTGTTACATTCTCACAAACAATTGTTATTCTTCCGGATTCTTTTTATTTCCCTAGAAAATTTTTCCTTTTACGTTTTCTAAATAATTAAGTAGTAATTTCATTTTAGAATTTTATTTACTGATATCTTAAATAGATAGTAAACACCGTATCCCCTTCCTGAATATAAATTTTAAATAAATTTCAGGTAAATAGCTTAATTGAATAATATTTTGCACATGTTACAACATCAGCCACCAAATTGCATTATAAGTTACAAAAATGTGGCCTTATTTTATGTACATCACTGGGATTAAAGAACACCCACCAGGATTTTGTTAGCGGTGTCGTAAAAAATGTTTTTGCGTTCGGATTTTATTACCAGAAACAAATGTAATTAAAAATTCAAAATTGATTGTTTTTCGTTTACAAATGATCCATTTATGATCGATATTATATTCGAATAATCATTGGCATTTTCCGTTTCATACCGTGAAAATGTCAGTTCTAGAGTCGGTAAGGTACATTAAACAACCACAATGGATGGATATAAATTTATATAACGGGAGAACACCTCTCGCTGTTGTGTTATCATCCCAACTCAGTCGTCACACACCTATCACATTTGCCTAATTCGTGTTATGGGTTATCCAACCTCATTCAACAATTCGACACAATATAACATTGCTGTACACTATTCCGTGATTATATCAACCCAATAAATCACGTTTTTTTTTATTCCATTTTTCTACGTTCCTGTCGTATGGATTTATGGTAATTAAATGTAATTATACTTGGAATAACAGACCCATTTTACAATTTTATTGCCTTTAACATTATTAAAAGTTCTTTTCACGAACTTGAAATATTCGTATATGAAATCTAAGTATCTGCTATCTTGAGGTGTTTTTCAATTTTGATTGAAGATTCGGAAAGTACATCGAAAAATAAGTTATCTCATAAAAATCCTTGGGTAAATTTATATTTAATCTTTAATTAAAAAATGTTAAATGAAAATATTTAAATACACATAATTGAAATTCGCAATTTTCTTAGAAAAGTAAAGCTTGATGTTTATTTAAAATTATATATAATAATATTTCATACTTTCTAGAAGTAACCACGCACCTCTATAGACTCCTGTAAGTATATAGTGAGTTGGATACACCATTAATATAAAAACTTTTCCATGTACCGAAGTTTTCGTTTTAAAAACGTTGCGTCTATGAGAAGTTGGGCTCCATGAAAATATTGAGAGTTTTCAAATTCCTAACTTGCATGTTTCGAAAATGTCTTTATATCGACATTCCTTACATATTAAAATGTCTTTTAGTCGAAGTTGAATTTTAAGGGCGCTGCAATGTGAATGTATATATGGAAGAGCCGACGTTTGAATCTCTCTTAAAAAATTTCTTTTTGCCACAAAATGAATATTTACGAAAATTTATTAAAACTTTATTACATGCATATTTCAAATATGTATATATATAAAATTAAACATAAAGAAAACTCGAGAAACAATAACGCAATAACAAAGCATTTGTTAATGATTTAATAACATGTTAATAGTAAGAGAAGCTTTAATAAATTACAGCCAACCCTTGGAAGATGTTATTTGTAATTATGAGGAAGCTGCAACATTATTAGTTAACCCACAGCGGTAATTGGTCTACATTATTACTTGTTTTACGACAAGCAGGGCGTCTATTCGTATTTTCAATCAATATTTGTAATTCCATCTGGATTTTTTTTCAATCCATTTTCATATTCATTTTCTTTTGCAAAACTTCCTTTTAAATTTAAAACATATAAATGTGTTTTGAAAAGTGCTTGCGTGCATTTCCAATCAGTGATAAGGAAAAACTAATATTTTATAAATAAATTGAATTATTTATAATCTTGTTTGCTTTTAATTTTATAATAAAATGAGTTTGTTATTAACATAATTGGACAAATACCAGCTAAGTTCGTAAAATGTAGAATTTCAACAGGTGGTAATAGATGTGGGGTAATAAGAAAGGGTTAAATAAATAAAATAATCTTTATTTCAACAATGTCAAAAGCGGAAAGTTTATGTTAATATATTTATATATTTTGTACTCAATTATTTTTCCTCAATTTAAAATTGCTTTATTTTATTTGTTTGTTTGATATTTGCAAAAAAACAAATCGTTACTGCCATCAATTAATCAAAAATAACAAAACATAATAAGGCGAAGATTTAAAATTTAGTTGTCAAGAAAATAAAAAATAAAATTAAGATAATTATATTTTTTCTGATTTTATTATTTTTATTTGTACAAAATAATAAATTGATTGATTGATTTCTAAAACAAAAAATATTTTAAAAGTCAAAAAAATGTTAGAAAACATCAAAAACGATTTGTAAATGTCAAAATGTTTGTAAAAATAAAATTGGAATAAATATTTTTAAAATTAAAATATAAAATTTCGTTTGAAATAAAGATAAAAAATCGAATCCCGGTGAGACTCGAACTCACTACCTTCAGCTTTCCGGGCGTCGCGCCGCGATTTTTTATCTTGGACCCTCGGAGACTGTTCATTTTTTAAAGAAAATAGAAAACACGGTCTTTTTTTATAAATTAATTATCATCTAGATGGCTATGATTTTTGTTATTAATAAAAATCACAAACATCTAGATGATTGAAATAATTATGAAACCGAATTGAATCTCATTTTAAATACTATCTAAATAAGTTTTGCACTGATTGAACATTTTATATGTGATTTATACCAGATCCTTAGATTGAAATTACATAAATTTGATGCAACTCCTGCGAATCCAAATAAAGTAATAAGGTTCTCAAACCATTAAAGATCAAAGCTCCGCTTTACTTTGAATGTTTCTAAATAAATGAAATTTATTCAAAATTATTCTCTTTGCGTTATATAAAACAAAGTTTAAATCTGCTTTAATAATAAGTCGAGCTTAGTAACATATAAAAAAAAATGTGAATCCACTTAACGTGATTAATTAAATAAAACTATATTTGTATCGAGAATTGTGGAAAGATGGATGTTTTTTTTTGTGGAAATCCCGAAAAATTTTCAGTGCCGTTTATTTCGGTTGAGATAGAGATGTAGACTTTAGAATGCTCAGAGATAACGACGCTCGAATTCAATGTAATCCGCCTATTCTCATGTATAAGTTTTTGCGACTAGTAATTGATTGTTTTTCCCCGTTTCAGGTCCGGGATACTGGGGATTAATGAATCCGCAATGGAATATGTGCTCGAAAGGACGGAGACAGTCCCCCATCAATGTGGAACCTGATAAATTGTTATTTGACCCATTCTTAAGACACATACATCTCGATAAACATAAGGTAATAAAATATTATTTTAAATTAAATGAGAATATCAAACAAATGTTACAAAGTTGATTATAAATCAGAGTTGAGATTTATTACGGAAAGATGATTTTTAATTTACAATTGTAATGTGAGCAAAGATTTCTTTTTTAAAATTATTTTTTCAATTTTTATGTAAGCACATAACCAGATCGTTACAACTTTTAATAATATAGAATGTTTATTTTCGGTGAAATGTTCTCGGTTTCGTATCGAAATTTAATTAACGTGTAGGTGTGGTTGTAATTAAAAATAAATATAATTCGTTCGGGAAATTACGCAACGTGCTTGTTTTATTTAAGTGCAATTTTCAAACCGAACGGATCCGCGCTCCTAGAAGTTATATCTTCTGTGGATTTTATTGAAAATAATGTTATGAAATCTTTAAACGGCAACTAACTGAACTAATAAAAAGTTCTTGTAAGTTAAAATTGCTTAATAAACTATTTATAATTTAATAATTTTATTTTTAATTTGTTACAAGTTTCAATGATTAAGTTTATTGCTTTGTTGTTATTATATAAATGAAATTTTAGTTTGAAAATGTGCAACACAAAGAACAATACATATCAATGGGTAGTGCATGAATTAAAATAAAATAAAAAACCGTAGGCGATGATTTATTGACTATAAAGCTATAGAATTAGTTGTAAATCGGAAATAGGAAGTACTAACGTTCCTTGGGTCATCCATCATTCAATCAGAGAACGGACTGGTTGCGGGACACCGCTAATGATCGAAACCATTATACACAGTTTAAACCTTGTCCCAGTTTTTTATGTTGCGCCATTATCAACAGTATATTCTAAATGTGGGGGTAGTGTATTAAAAATCCAAGAAGAGAAATTAAAATATAAGGCAATTTAAAATATGTTTAGAAATAAAATACGTATTTTCGTAGCTGAAGGTCGTGAGTTCGAGTCCCACCGGGATTCGATTTTTTATCTTGAACCCTTAAGAAATGTTCATCTAATTTTTTAAAGAAAATACAAAACACGATTTTTTTTACAAATTAATTATAGATTATTTATTAATTAATTTATTTTATTAATAAAAAATCATAGACATCTAGATGATTAAAATAATTATGGGATTGAATAATAAAATCATCTAGGCGGCAAAGATTTTTATTTTATTAATAAATAGGCATCTAGATGATTGAAATAATTATGGAATTGGATAATAAAACATTAAAAAATAAAATATATTCCGGCTGTGAATTCCCCTGAAAAACAATCAGTCATGTATGGAAAACCTTCCACTCGAATCAAATAAGTTTTATTTCAGTTCACGTGCAATCGAATGGAACTACGTCGTTAAGTTTTTTTCTCTCTCTCTTTTATTTAAGCAAAAACAGGAACCGAACCGTTTGTTTAAATTAAGTAGATAATACATCAGCACGAGCTTAATTTTATTACTTATCTTATTTAATAATTTCAGGTCAGCGGAACACTGCACAATACGGGACAATCGTTAGTGTTCCGTGTTGATAAAGATGCAAAGCAACATGTAAATATATCAGGAGGACCTTTAGCGTACCGATATCAGTTCGAAGAAATATACATACATTACGGAATAGAAAATCAACAAGGATCTGAACATCACATTCATGGATATTCCTTTCCTGGCGAGGTAATCGTTTCTTTAAATTAAATTAAATTTGTTGAAAAATATTTTAACCAATAAATAAATAAAGGTCAGAAGCACTTAAGTAAAGTATGAGGGCTTGAAAAGATAGATAGGGGTTATTCGATAATTCGGACGTCAAAAGGATCTGAGAAATATATAAATTTCAAGAGGAAGCAGCATCCTTACCTGAACAAGAACTCTATATCATTCTGTCTAAGAGCTCAGGGAGAATGTTACTTAACATTCCTCTCACATAACAGAAATAACATTTCGATTTTTTACTGTCCCACTTTTCTAATTTTTTAACTTCATCTTCTGGTAAATTTACAATGAGAAATTCATGTTGTGGATATAAAAGGATTCATGTTATCTCATTTGATAATTTAATTGATTGGCTTAACAATATAAATAATAAATATTTAAATCCAATTTTAGATTGTGTTTTGACATAATATTAAAATGAGAATATTTTTTTACGCACGAGTTATTTCCTGAAGAACAATATACTTTTTTTTACTTCGTGTAATAATTTCATGCCTGGAATAATTTATTTACTTTTTACGAGCGACAATAATTATACGGAATTTGAAAATGGTACTGTCACTCGAATTTATGTTTATAAATATATTGTTTATTTTATTTTTACAGCCTTATTTTTTTATTTGCCAATATGAAGCTTTTCCGACATTTTTAGATACATGTATGTATAGAAAATGTACCGACATCCATCTTCAAAATGATTCTGTTCGCTTGAGCTTATTGAATTCTTGAGAGTCAGCGTGATAGACTACTACTACAAGCATATATTGCACATTATTCTTATTGATTTAAACTTTATTACATTTTTTAGAAACCATAATTACAAGATTTTAATGAAAATGTCTAGACGACACATTATTAAATTTTAATGTGAATTAATTTTTACGGCAGATTAATAAATAAATTGCGCTCTTTTTTTTTCTCTTAAAAACAAAACAAAATCTTGTAGATATTTATACCAAGATTCAAACCTCTTGTGCTGAAAGTTTGTAGGTCAAACTCTTTATGAACCACATAATCAAAATGTTTATGATCTAACATGCTTAAAACTTTTTATAGTTGGTCGTTGTGCCGGGTACATAAAAGACTTAAATTTATTAAAGTGTGGAATATATGACGCACTTAAATCTCGGTTAATGCAGAACCTAAAGCTTTAAGTGACACTTAAGAGCGAATTGTTCTTTTTGATAAGATATATTTATTTTAATTATTCTACGATTAAGATGTGAAAAATTTTAAAAAGCATTGTGCGTTCATTTGCTTCCGTTTAATTAATGTAGCAATTTGAATAACGCACGTATGCAATAAAGCAAGGGAGACAGATTCGTGTTGCTTCATCATGCATCTATTAATCCTACCAAATGTTCTGATATGCAATCCTCATTCATAATATCAGAATTGTTGCAATATTAAATCAAACCTATCTATTCTCTATGAATAATCAACATATGATGCAAAATTGATTGCATCAGGAAATATTTAAAAATTTAAAAATTTTTATTTTATTAAAATGCCGGAATAAATATTTTTAAAATTAAAATACAAAATTTCGTTCATCTAATTTTTTCAAGAAAATTGAAAACATTTTTTTATAAATTAATTTTTTGTAATTATCAGATAGATGGCGGATTTTTATTTTATTAATAAAAATCATAGATATCTAGATGATTAAAATAATTATAAAATTGAATTGAATGTAAATTTATTTTTCAGATTCAATTATACGGCTTCAATAAAGAACTTTACCATAACATGTCGGAAGCCCAACACAAAGCGCAAGGAATTGTAGCAATTTCATTAATGGTTCAGGTACGTTTACATTTTATATATTTATTTAAAAAAAAAATCTCCCCAATCCTATAATTATAGTAGATTGTGCCTCTATAAATCCAAAAGAAAATTCATTTAAATTTAAATATAACCCTCAGGGCTCTTAATATCTAAAATGCACGCTACACGTAAATGTGAAGACTTAGAGGTTGTGGAACTCGTGATTAATCACCTTAGAAACTAGCTCTTAATCCAAAATCTCAATTTAGCACAACATTAAATTGTTAACTGTGATTTAAGGACTCTTGTTTGTAATTGTATCAAATGTAATTCTATTAACAAAAACTTTAATTTCAAAAGTTAATCAAGCAAAACTTTAAAGAACTTTTAATATAAATCTTATGGCTGACGCAAAATTTAAATTACTTATAAATACACACATACAATATTTATAATTTGCTACACAAAGATGTGAAATTAATGAAACTAAATATTTATAACTTTTTTTTTCTTTTATGTTGTGGTATTTTAAGCTCATATCTTTGAGTCTCATCTCTTATTTGATTAATTTCATTTCATTAACAAAAAAAAAATTATTTTATTAATAAAAATTACAGACATCTAGATTATTAAAATAATTACAGAATTGAATAATAAAATCATCTATGTGGCTATGATTTTTATTTTATAATAAAAATCTAGATGATTGAAATGATTAAAAAAATCA
>JAODAH020029020.1:0-20594 GCA_027574865.2 Coproporus ventriculus
ATTTATTTTTGTAAATCACCTTAAGCCCTTCAACCACATTTTCAAAAAGCGCTTGTCTGTCTTCTGTATCGCGACTTATCCAACTGAACATAATATTTGTTATAATTTTGATTACTTCAACAAATTGACATAACGTACGTGAACACGCTTGATAATTAGACAGATTTTTTTTAAATTTTATAACGTCACCCTAATCTGTCTAATTATCAAACGTTGATGCATTGATGTGGTCATTAGGAAAAGTGTTTCAAACTCCCGAAGTAGCCCGAGTTTATATAGGTTCGTTCTGGGATGACCCTCTAAGATACGATGTTAATCGCCGTTTATTCGAGGATGAACATCAGGATTTATTCAGAGATTTACAGAGTTTACCTAAGAATGCTGCATTGAGAAAGTTAAATGATCTTATTAAACATGCACGTTTGGCGAAAGTTCACGCATACATCATTGCGGAATTGCATAAAGAAATGCCCTCTATATTTGGTAAAGATAATAAACAAAAAAAAAAGATTTAATTAAAACTTTATAAGAGCTGAGTCAAGTCTTCACAGTGGCATATCCAGCTGCATCTATTTGATAGATTATTACTTAATGCCTTAAGTCAAGGTTGCTCTGCTCAGACTTGCCATACCTCTATGAAGTCCATATAGCTGAGCCGAAAATTCCTCATCATTCGCCGATACCTGTTCCAAAAATAGCTGATTACGCATTAGAGGCAAACCGAGACATAACACGGCAATTTCGGCTCAGCCAATATGGTTATTACAGAAGTATGTTCAGAAATACCTCAATTTAATAAACTAACTACCGGTTGCTTAGATCAAGGCCGCCTCGCACTGCTTCGACTGTCTCAATTTATCTTTCTCTAATACTACCTCCACACTCTTACGAAGTTGGACAAAGTCGGGTGGAGCACGAGAGAGCTTCTTGTCTTGTCTCGTACTTCCTCTCTTTGCTTCCATTAAAACTCCTTTTTTTGTACCCCAGTTATGAATACGAAATGGCCATCTTATAACTATCAAGACATAAATTAAATACAAACTCGAGGCTTCAACTTCCTCCTTATGAGTCAAATTCTTCTAATATATCAATTGTTCTAAAGTGGGAGAAATTATAGTTTGCTATATCTTGTTGCTGCCGAAATGTGGGGGCATTGCAGGATGATGAAGTATTATAAAAGAACGGAGTGAATTGAGATGAGTAATGTTGTATCACAAATTTTTTCACCGTCTTTCATTAAATCTAAAACAAGAAAAAGTTAAAACAGCAAGAGAAAACTTTCTTTCAATACCTGGAATATATCAGTGATTGTGCTCTTCAAATCTTGGATTCGTGTTTCTCCTGATTATCTTCATGTCCGAATTGGATGTGATGTGAAACCAATTTGCAGTAATAATAAACGCACTTGGTTTTAATCAGTACTTAAGCTACTGAGGTGTTGCTGCTTCCTTGAATGCACATTCTGATCTACTGCTATCAAAATCATACAACAAATTTTGAGTGTTCTGAGTAAGTTGTATCACTTTCTCAAAAACCAAGCAGTAAATTATTGATTTGCCATAAAATGGAAAATAGGATGTTGGTATGTAAAATAAATGTAAATAAAAGAAATTTATTCAAATCGTACCTTTGAATGACTTAAATATAATAATTTTCAGGGTCTATAGCTTCTTGGCATCATATTATAATATTTAAAAATCATAGGAAACATTATGGCTGTTGCTATCAAATTTGTAATACTTCCTAATTATAATAATTTTAATTTTAGGCCTGGTGGTAGGATACATTCCTGCTGGTTAGGTGATGTAATAGCAGAAATGGGTGCCCAACATATTGAAGGTGGTTGCTCTGCAAATCCAGTATACAATTTAGCCGCCCAAGAAGGTCTACTAACACCTCCAATTTCACGCCCGGATCCAACAAGAGGATTATACTGTACAAGCGAAGGAAGAGCTGTGGATATGCCTGTCAGCATAACCGCATATCACGTTTTTAGGCAAATTCAACAGGAGGCCCAAATGCTATTCACAATTGGATGTGGTAAAGAACACGGTTCGCTCATGAGCTTCTTTAGTATGAGAATCCAACAAGAACTGCAAACATTTCCCGAAGATCAACGTTATGATGCTTCAAGGGTTTTGTATGGGTTGACTAATTGTTTAAGAGCAAGGTGCGGAGATGATTTAAGCGTGATTAGTGCTGATAATTATGGAAGTTTGATTAATATACCTGGGGGGTTGGTGAAAGTACCTTTAGGGTTTGTAGGGGTATTAGCACCTTTATTAAGGGAATTGCCAGATTGTAGTTTGAAATATGCCAAACCTGTAGCTACCATCAAATGGGGAGCCGTGCAACAAAGAACTGGTGGTTCTAGAGCTGTCGTTGTTTGTTGCGATGGTGAAGAATTCTGTGCTGATTATGTTATCATAACGGTTTCGTTAGGGGTATTGAAGAACCACGCCGAAAAACTATTTTGTCCAGCTTTACCTGCAGAAAAAATGGAAGCCATCAACAGTATAGGTTATGGTCAGGTAAACAAAATTTTCTTGGATTATACAAGACCCTTTTGGGTTTGGCACGAAGGTGGTATTAAATTTGCATGGTCCCCGGATGAATTAAACAATAGGAATGATTGGACTAAGGGTTTATGTTCTTTAGAAGAAGTCGAAGGAAGTAAGCATGTGCTTTGTGGTTATGTAGCTGGGCCAGAAGCTGCCCAAATGGAAAGCGTTACAGATGAAGAAGTAGCAGAAGGTATTACTAAAGTATTACGCCAATTTACAGGAGATGCTTCGCTTCCATACCCGAATTCTTTGTTGAGATCAAAATGGTCCGGCGATCCTTATTTCTGCGGGGCCAACAGCTATTTAGGGATATCATCTTCTGTTGGGCACCAATGTGATTTATCAAGTCCCTTACCAGGACCATGTGAACCTTCTCCTCCTATTTTATTATTTGCTGGTGAAGCAACATGTGCTGGACATTTTTCGACTGTACACGGTGCTAGATTGAGCGGCATACGAGAAGCAGAACGAATAATTCAGCTAACAAAAAAGCATGGAGGGCCCCCTCCAAAATAAAAATTTCTAGTTTTATTTATATCTTGATAGAAACAACATGAATTTATCCGTCTTTTATTAGTGTAACATAAATATATACATATAATATGCTGTATGACGATACAACTTAACTGATTCATGTACAACATATAAAGATCAAATTTCGTATAATATACATATATTTTTTATTACATTTCTTTTTTCTTTTCTCTTTCTCCAAAATTAAGATGTATATACGACAATAGTATTGTCATAAAAGTACTCTCATGATTAAATATTAGAACAAATATCGTGTAAACGGTGTGATAGTGAAAATAAGTATCGCTAAAAATGATGAAAATCTTGTGAATCGTTAAAAATTATGAAAATAGTCAAAATAAGATTGCACTGCATGCATATTTTAAATGCACAATTTACATTGGTAAATATTTCTTTACATAATTATTACCAAGGAATATAACTAACAAAAATCAAACCTAATTCTTTCAAAATCCGTTTTGTTACTTTTTCAATTTTAAAGAGGCAAAATTAATAAATTGAAAGTTGTTAGAATACGAATTTTCAAAACTGTGTAATGGCAGTGCATGGTGGCGCCATCTATCCGTATTGAGTAAAATACCAGAGTTTTGATAATTAGCCGATTACGCATCTACTTTAATTCTGTATCGTTTCGCAAAAGTTCATATATTCGAATATTTTTCGGAAGTAGGTTTTCCACTTGACAAAGTATTACAACTTGACAAAGACTGATATTGTTGATAAACCTGCGGGCTTCTGTCATTTTCAATCATCCGAGACCAGTTTATAATAGAATAAACCAAACTATTTGACTTAACTGTTATTGTTACGTATTTTGAGCCTCTTTAACTTTTTGCGTCAAAAATTAAGGAAATCAATTTTGTTAGCAGCTCCAATCGGTAAAAAACAAAAAAGAATGAAACGCAGACTTGACCTGGGTAAATTAAACATTTTCGCGCGGAATTGACAAAGTAAGAACATCCCATTCAGTAAATTTTATTGAGGCTGTATAATCAATCAATTTAAATTATGCGTATCACCTTTATTGATATAACTTTAATATACATTTAATAAATAAATAACTTAACAAATATATTTTTTACATGTAGAGAATAAATTTCGTAATAACATTTAAGATACAATTTCACGCATTTATTTGAACCATTTAAATTTCAGCAAGCAATTCATCAGCAGCAGTTTTAACTTCGTTCCATGACAAATCAATATCCTCAGCCTCCGTATAACGAGAACAAATCGCCAACCTCAAAAAATACGTTTCGCGTATTTTAGAGGGCACCAAATGTATCACCCCCTTCCCATTCAATCTTTTAAGTAGCGTCTCATTAATCTCATTCGAACCTTTCAAACGGAAACACACCAACCCTAAAATAACCTCTTCGGTTATTTCAAAGCGTTCATCTTGCCTAACAAGATTTTCGAAATGATGCGCTAAGGAGACATGTTTACGTATAAATTTCTGTAAGTTTTCGATTCCATACAAACGTAAAACGAACCATAATTTAAGTGCACGGAAACGTCTTCCTAAAGGAATCTGCCAGTGACGGTAATCCGGCGCCGCTCCCTGTTGGTCATGCTTCAAGTACAAAGGATCTACATTGAATGCGTTCACTAACCAGGAAGGATCCTTTAACCACATGGCTGAACAATCAAAATTCACGAGCATCCATTTATGCGGGTTGAAATTGAATGAATCAGCTCGTTCGATCCCTTTCATTAAATATCTGAATTCTGGGCATATGAATGATGAACCGGCGTATGCAGCATCCACATGTAACCAAATATTATTTTCGTTGCAAATCGGACCGATCTCGTCCAAACGGTCGAATGTGCATGATGACGTTGTCCCCAATGTTGCAACAGCCTGTAACAACATTCCAAAGTAAGAAAAAAAAAATTGTAAGGTCACTAGGTTGTTTGTATCTACATTTGCAAAATACATAGAACACGCATTTGAATACATTAAATCAATATTATATCTTGGAACTTTCCGAAATTAAATTTTTTTAAAATGCTACTTTTTATGGAAAATGCTTTTTCTTTCAGGGAAATGAGATTTTTCATAGAGAATGCAATTTTTCATGGAAAATATAATTTTTCGTGAAAAATGCGATTTTCATGGAAAGTACAATTTTTCATGCAAAATGCGATTTTTTAATGGAAATTGCTTCATGCGCGCTTTCACGTTATTGAACTGAGTAAAAACGAGCTACAGTTGCGACATAATGCTCCATCTCTCTTTAATTTCATTCTGATATTAATTAGTACAAGAATTAATTACAACAATTACTTGAAAATCATCTTTTATTGTTAACTAACTTGTAATAACATACATTATTACACAACTACATAATGAAGCTTTTAAATCATACGTGGAAGTTTCAAAATATACAAATAAAAATTTTAAATATGTAATTCTAAAATTAAATTTAAACCAGTTGAAAATGCTAAAGAGTATGGCCAAGTCGAACTTGAAAGTGGGACTGAGACAAAATATTAACTGTCAAATGTCAATTGTCAAAATACAAGAAAAATGATAACACTTTTTAAACGTTAAAAGTCGAAAATGTCAAGAATGTCAAAATATTAAATGGCAAAAATTTGAAAATATCAAAAAAATCAAAATATGTTAAAAAATTACAAGCAATAGAAATTTAATTTCAAGAAAAATGAGATTGTTCATGCAAAGTACGTTAATACGTTATTAATATTTTTTGACCTTTTCTGACCAAATTTCAAAAAATGGCAAAATGTGAAAATTTTCAAAATTTTCTTCTACCTTCCATTTTTTATATTTCCTTAAATTTCGCTTCCACTTTTAGATTATTTTAACTTTTTAATTTTTAATATCTTTTTCCCGATTTAAAATATGTCAAAATATTAAATTGCAAATGTCGGAAAGGCAACTGTTAAATGTTAAAATATCAAATGTGAAAGCAAGAACGTGCTTTATATAACTAATACGTCCTTTACTTTTTCATGTATTACGAAGGTGTTCTTTTGCTTTAAAGTACCTGTCATTGGATGTGGAGGTTCTTTGAAAGCTATTTAACAACATCTAACCATTTGCAACGCTAAAAAATTATTTTTTGTCATTTTTTGAAATGTATAGCCTGTTCTTATTTTCTAGCTATTTTCGGCCTATTTTTACATTTGCACCCTTATTACTTACCCCCACCCCCGAAGAAAAGGTTTGTCCGTTGTTACGTAGCTGAACAACATGTTGAACTGTGTATTGCGTTCTTTAAACAGGAAGCGCGAAACATGTTAACGCTCTTACAGCATTCATGCTATGATATTT
Source organism: Coproporus ventriculus (assembly GCA_027574865.2). Lineage (NCBI taxonomy): Eukaryota > Metazoa > Arthropoda > Insecta > Coleoptera > Staphylinidae > Coproporus > Coproporus ventriculus. The sequence goes on from JAODAH020029020.1 coordinate 6,397, forward strand.
AATTTAATAAAATTCAAATTGTATTTATTATAATATTAAAAAAAAATGAATCACCGCCAAAATAAAGATTTATCTAGGTTACTTCCAAGGTTTAAAGCAATAGTACAGAGAAGGTACCTTTACTTACGTAAAATGGGATAAGGCCAGCCTCAATGTCTTCCTTAATCGCCTGTTCTAATGTTTCACCACGCAATTTATTATTTTCGTCGGGAGTTAAAGATCTTAATCTGATCCCTCCTAACAATCCAGCCCTTTCCACACTCGAATGACTTTGTGCTAAAACAAAAATAAAAAAAATAAACTCAATAAGTATATATTAAACGTGCCAAATGGTGAAGATTCCCTACCGGAAGTATATCCAACTAATTTAGAAATGATGTCGTAGTCACTCCATTCAGGATGAGATTCTTTAGTCCTGGCAACGGCACGCGCTTTAGCTCCAAGCAAAGCAACTAAAGTGGCTTCACTAGCAGTTCCCTGTATCACACCACCCCCTTTACCACCTGAACAAGCTAAAAATTCCGGTGGAAGATCAAGCATCTTCCCTAACCAATCCAACATTACAACTTCTAATTCTGTACAAGCGGGACTTGCAATCTGAAATAAAAGAAGATTATTTTGGTACCGTTTAATTAAAAAAAAAAATGGGGGATTTTATTTACCCATGAGAATCCAATGCAAGCAATTGCTCCACTTAGAATATCAGCTACAATCGCTGGGTAGGAATTTGCTGTGGGGAAATAAGCATGAAATCTGGGGGAATGCCAATGTGTGACTCCTGGCATAATGACACGTTCCACATCTTTGATAACGTCTTCCCATTTATCTGGTTTTTCCGGTGCGCTATCCGGAATTAACGGACGTAAATACCCTGGTTCAACTGTAGGTAGTACGCGCCTGCAATAAAGCCAATAACCATTCATTAGGTCAAGGTTTCACATTACTTTTACTTGATCATATCATTTTATATCTAGCGGAACGGTTATCGTTTCATACGCAAAAATGAAACTACGAAACATATCAAATATGTACAGGGACGGATCGTCAAATTTAAACGAATATTTGGGGGCCTAACCAAAATAAAGTTGGTAGTATGGAATCGGAACTGCATCTCGTTCTCGCTCTTTGGTTTTCATAACAACAATAAATTATACAACTATATCTTTGACTATTATTTGATATTTTCCATTTGGGAATTTTAATACATATTTGCAAATTTTCATATTTTGGCATTATAGCATTTTGCCCTTATGACATTTTGGCATTTCACATTTTGTCATTTTAACATTGTAAGATTGTAATATTTTAATATTTTGACATTTTTTCTAAATACAAAAGAAAAACAGAAGAAATGCAAAAATACAACAAAAATATAATGCTAAGAATTAAAGGCAAAACAAACTTGAAAGTAAAATACAGACAAAATATCAACTGTCAAATATTAAAACGATAAATGTCAAAAATGAAAATATTAAATGTCAAAAAATGTCAAAAAGTTAAAAACTAAATATAATTGAAAATTTGAATTATGCAAAAATATAAAATTAAAAAATATCAAAATATTAAAAACTAAAAATAACAAAAATGGTAGAAAACATAAAAAATGTGATAATTTAAAAAACTGCCAAAAAATATTCAAAAAACGTAGTTGTCGCCAACCTCCGTTAATGGAAACGGCATATGAAGAAGAATTTTTAAAATTTTGAATTGGTAATTTTTTAATTGTTTGACGTTTCATAAATAGAGGGAAATATTACAAGTTGGCGACATTGCATGGATGTGACGTCACATAGTAGTGATGACGTGCAATTAAAATTGTTTGGTATGACCTGTATTTTTTTACTTTCTACAATTTCGAGATAAACCGATGTTGACGTCATACATGGTACGACGAAAAGGATTTTTCTTTCAATTCAGTTACAATTCAATTCTCTGACGCATTTTCAAATAAAAAATTGTTAAGTTTTAAACAATTTATTTTTTCTCTTTGAATTGATAGAAATAAAACATTTTATGAAAATTGCAAGTTGTGCCGCTTTTAAATGTTACTTCTTACATAACAAAAAATCTTGAATAGTCTAATTAAAAAGATAATTAATAAAATAAAAAAATTTTGTATGAATGCAATTCATTTTCTATTTGAATTTGTACACAATCACCAATTCGTGTCCTTTAGAAATGTGACACATTTAAGCAATAAGTTGTTGCGCGAAATCAATGAACTAGAGAAGTGCACAAGGTCGGAATTATCTTTCATAATCAGAGACGGATTAGGTGTGAACCCGAAAAAGCATAATGAACAAAAAAATCTTTTTTATTTTATATTTCAACATTTCAATTTCTTGATATTTTAACAATTTTTATGATTTTTTTTAAATTATACTTCACAAGAATGAAAAATTTGAAAATTTCGTGAAAAGTGTCTAACTTTATCTATATTTTGGTTTCCCAGTTTTTGGTCAAAAACATAAAACTGACAAAATGTCAAAGAGTACTAGGCTATTTCCATGCAAAAACGTCTAGGTCACCAAAATCAAGCCTGACTTTCGTTCTTTTTTCTTTGTTTTGCCGATTCGGAGTCTCAAAAACTGGATTCCCCTAATTTTTGCCACAAAAGCTTCAAACTTGAAGTTCTTCTTATCATTTTTTAGCCCAGTTTAAAAAATCTTATTTTGACATAAAAAAATTCCGAGCAAAAACGTCTAGGTCATCCAGGTCAAGCGTTTCGTTCTTTTTTACCGATTAGGACTGCCAAAAAAACTGGATTTAAAGCACTTTGGGCCCAATCATACTTTTCTAGCTGCTAAAATTTTGGTGCTAAACGAATATCAGAATTTCAAAAATTGTGTGGAAATTTAAAAATCTTAAACGAATATAAAAATTTCGAAAAATCTTCAAAATTAACTTCCATTATTCATAATTTTTGAGCGCACATTTGTTTTTTATTTTAAAATTACAAAGAAATTCGATAAGGATGAAAATAAAATTTTAATTAGTTTAATTGAGAAAGTTATCAATTAAAAAAATACAATGATATAGAGATGAAAGTTTATCAGTCTACAAAAGAAAAAACAAAAAATATTTTGTAAATAAATCGGTACAAATATAAAAATAAATAAAATATCAAGTATGAAATATTAAAAGTCAAAATGCCAAAAATTAATAGTCCAAACATCGAATTTGAAAAAAAAAAATAAAATAAATATTTCAAATCTTAAATATTAAAATGGAAAATAGAACGAGAACCAATAAGAACTAAAATTTGAAGAAAACTAAGAAAAACATAATAAAAGTTTAAAATGGAAGAAAGAAAAAGAAAATAACAAAAACTTAAAAAATTGAGAAAGTTAAAAAATGTGGCAAAGAGAAAAACAAAAATTGAAAAAGGACAAGAAAAATCGAAAAATGTCAAATAAAACGAAAAGCGAGAAAATTTCGAAAATTGAAAATTGACTTTTTTGATTTTCGACTTTATTTGCTTTTGATTTTTTTGTTTTTTCAAAATATTTTTTTAATTTACCGTTTTGCAATACAATTTAATTTTTCGGATTTATAAATTTTTAATTTTCGAATTTTGAAATGTTATCCGTCATTTTTTTTTACATGGGAGCGGAAATGGAAAATATCGCAAAATAGCGGAAAAATTTAAAAAATTTAATAATTCTTAAGAAATCGAAAAAAGCGCAAAAATTTAGAAAATTTAAAAATTTTCAAGAAATCGAAAAAGGCGAACAAAAAAAATTTTTTTTTTATTAAAAAATCGGAAAAATCGAAAAATTCAAAAAATTTTTAAAAACGGAAAATGTCAAAAGTGAGAATGTGAAAGTGAAATGTCAAACGTGTAGATGTCAAATGTGAAAATGTCAAGAGTGATAATGTCAAAGCTGAAAATGTCAAAAGTGAAATGTCAAACATGTAAATGTCAAGAGGGAAATGTCAAAAGTGTAAATGTCAAATGTGAAAATGTCAAAAGTGAGAATGTCATGTGAAAATAACAAAAGTGAAAATGTCAAAGTGTAAATGTGTAATGGAAAAACGAAAAATTTTTGAAAATTGAAAAATTCGGAAAATTTTTGGAAAAACAAAAAATTTTGAAAAAATTGATAAATTTTGGAAAAATCGAAAAAATTTGGAAAACCCGAAAAAATCGAAAATATTTCAGAGAATCAACTAATTTTTGAAAAATCGAAAAATTTTCAAAAAATCGAAAAAATCAAAAGAATTGAAAAATTTTCGAAAACCCGAAAAAAATGTTATGAATGGGTTGTTTAAGAAGTTTTACTATCCCATGTATTGTGATCTGTGATTGTGATATACATGAATTTTTTTTATTAAATTACAATTGGTAATATTGACATAACCTATTATTCTAACTTTCGACATATGCATATGAAATTTCAAACTTATATGTGATTGGAATATAAATTTCATGGTAAAATCACTAAACTTCACTTTTTTTGTCCCATCATATAATAATTTTAACTTCAAAGATGCAAACTTCAATAAAATTTGAATAAAATCCTCCAATTAAAGTATTTCACCTTGTAAAACGGATTAATTATTAATTGAACATTAATTTTCAATAAATAATACTATTGAAAGAATCCTTCATACATTTCCCAACCAATTAATCACAAATAAAGATGGAAACATTCTATTTTCTATAAAAAAATTACCTGTCTCTAATATTCTCCAAATAATTGGCTACATAATCGATCATCTCCTTCGCAAAATCCTTAAACTGACTCGCCTCCATCTCTGAAACATCGAATATCAAATCACGACTCATCAAACGGCCCATTCAACTACTTCATAATTTAATTTGCCTCATGCACGCTTTCACGTTAATGAACTCGAGCAAAAACCAGCTACGGTTGCGATACGACACTCCATCTCTTTTTAATTGCATTCTAATATTAATTACTACAAGGATTAATTACAACAGTTGCCCCAAAACCCAACTTTTATTGTTAACTAGCTTATATATATAATAATAATATACATTATTACACAATTGCATAATGAAGCGTTTAAATCACGGGTGGAAATTTCGAAAAATAGAATAAAAACTGAAAATTAAATTAATTGAAAATTCTCAAGAGTATTGTCGGGACTTGAAAATGCGATAGAAACACAACATCAACTGTCAAATGTCATCAAATTGATAGTCGAAATTTTTGGAAATTGAAAAATGTCAAAATCCATTCCATTCCATAATTCAAAAAATAAAATTTTGAGAAATTAAGTTTTTAATTTTTGAATTTTTTCTTAAGAAACATGCCAATGTGTGGGAGTTGCACTTGTGAACAAATGTCTCGTCGAGACATTCTTGAGGCAATGTGTGGGAGAGACGTTGGCCCAATCTTTGGGAGATGCACTTGTTAATGAATGTCTCGCCCAGATATTGGTTGGTGAATGTATGGAAAGGCAGGTGAGAGTTGGTTTGATGTGTGGGAGATAGAATTGTGAACTCGCCGAAACATTTGTTGGAAAATGTGGCAGGAGAGACATTAACAAAATGCGTGGTATCTGCAGCTGCGAACAAATATCTCGCAGAAATATTCATTAGCCTAGGTGTGGGAGAGGCTGTAGAGACTTTGGTTCAATTAACCTCTTTTCGCATAGCCAATTTTTCTTTTTAGCATCTAAAAGCGAATGAGCATGGCCTAAAAATAAATGATCGAAAGACAAAATGCATTAATCCAAGAAAGGAAGATGGTGAAGCACGACTAGAGAAATAGGGGCAGAGCAAAAAACAGTTGATAGGATGAAGTAATGGAAGACATAAAGATGTTAAGGATTAAAAACTTTGGATAAGGGAATACATAGCTAAACATAATAGCAAAATGCCGAAACAAACAAAATAATATAGACAACAAGATACAGAGGAGTAATCCACCTCAAACAAGGATTGATACCCGAGGACGGAACTACAAATCTGTCAGAAGAAAAAGAAGAAGAAATATCAAATATGAAAATATCAAAATGACAAAGTGTCAAAATGTCAAATACGAAAAATCGAGCAATTGAAAATTCGATAATATTCAAAATTTAATAAAAGAAATTGAAAATAGAAAAATTTAATTTCAAACCCCTGAGGAAGCTATAATTAATAAACAAAGCAAAACGTCGATTTTAAAATATTTTTTTTTATTTCCTATCCTGTATTTCAATTTTTTATTTATTAATTTTTTTAACCAAATTTTTTTTTGAAATTTTTCAAAAAATCTAAGAAAACTCGAATTATTAAACTTTTTAAAATTTAGAAAAAAATCTAAAATTTTGGAAAACTAAAATTTACAGAAAAAAAAGTTTTGGAATAAAAAATAAATATTTTCAAATGAATTTAACACAAATTATTTATTTCAAAAATAAAAATAAAATAAAAACTAAAAAACTAGTTACTAATTATTTCAAAAAAAAACAAAACAAAAAACAGAAACAACACAACACCAATCATTAACATAAAACACAAAAACTTAATGGAAAATACAAATTTTCAAGAAAAAAGCAAAAACAGCAAAGTACATAACGCCACAAATTTTTCGGAAAAAAAAATAAATAAAATAAAATAATACGAAAAAGAAATCGTTTCATCCACTAACCGGAATTCATTTGAAATGGATCACTACCACAACCCCCACCACCAATACCGTAAATTTTTCCAGAAGCCATTTTGACCACTCACCACCAAAATTCTAAAAATCACCACTTTTGTTTCAAATTATTGATAGAGAGACTTCAACCGAGTTACAAACGCACAGTGTGTCAAGGGCCGTACAATCCCGGAGTTTAAATCTACTTCTTGCGCGCCGAAGAAGTGGGGAAATCCAGCGTACTATTACTAGAATCGATTCGGAATGGGAAATGGCGCGCGCGGGGATTCCACCACTACCCAAACAAAAATTCCAACTTGGACATTTTATCAAAATAACACGATAACCTTGAGACACAAAGAAAAAAAATTTGATTCATCTATTTCAATTGATTCATTCAATTTCAACAATTGAATTTAATCTTCCAAATATTCTCTCACAAAAAAAATATAAAAGTTTTCAAGGAAACATATTGTTAAACCGAAAGATCAAGAATCAAAGAAAATTAGGAAATTTCTAAAACGAAAATGGAAAAAAAAATCGGAAAATTTTCGAAATAATAACAATTAAAAATTGAAAACCTAAAATCCAAAAATGTCCAGAAATCAATGATATCTAAAACGTGAAAAATAGAAAAATCTAAAAATTTAAATGTCTAAAATTAAAAATGTCAAGAAAATAAAAAAAAATCAAAAAGACATAGAATCAAAAGGTTGTGGAAGGAAAAAGGCCCTGGAACAAAGAAAATTGAGAAATTAAATAAAAACGAATATTTAAAAATTAGAAAAGTAAATTTTCTAGTTTTATTAAAAAAAAAAAACACTACAAAAGAATTGTAAAAATAAATAAACATCGTCCTTGATTTAATGTATGATATTCAATTTGGTTGGACAAACCGTAAATAAATAAATAAAATTGGAACCAGTTCTTCATGTTTTCTTTAATGCACAATGTATTCAATTTCTACATTTCAACACTTAGGATTTTTTTTTGACATAACAAGTGTCTCTCAATTTAACGTGCTGTAGACATTTTGGTATGCACTTTCATCTGAAGCATATCAATTATCAAAATGTAATAAAATTTTTTGAACTATTAATTTAAAAAATTATAATATTCATGTTTCCAAATTTCACTAGTTTCTATCCACTTAATAATTTTTATTATAGTTTTTTATGTGTTTGTTTCAAACCACTGTCTTTTTCTTTCGATTCTTCATTTATTTGCAAAGCAGCAGAAACAATATTTATAAAATCTAAATATGATACCCTGGACGTTATTCCTGGTGACATCGCTTCAGCTTCAACGGTGACACAACTCAGAAATCTTATACAACCTTCGCACTCTTTTTCGAGAGAACCATAATCTTCATGAATCTGTTTATTTGCCCGATTTTGATTCATGATTATTTACAAAATAAATAAGTTTTTCCCAATAATATGGGTGCAAAGACCTAAACTCGCGACGATCAAAATTTCTCACAATTACCCAAAACGAAAATGTCAATTTTTGAAAAAAAAACGACGTATATATAACCGAGCAAGGATTTCTAGATGTTATGGAATATCTCGGCATGGAACATATAGATGGCGTTACATAGTTAATGGAAATAGAGTCCAATAAAAATAATTTGTGCAATTGCTTTTAATAACTTCAACATAAACATTAAAGTTACCAAAAGCAGTTGTATTAATTCAAAATTTAAATTGAATTTATTCAGATTAGCGCCACCTATTATCGTTTTCAAGAACTAACATTATTCTCCTGGACAAATAATTTTATTGTACGTTATTTTACTACCAAACAATGACCTAGAAGTAGCTGTATTCAGTAAAATAATATCAAAATTGTTAATTACTTAAAAAAAATTCATCTTCACTACAATACACGTGGTAGAAGTAAAACTTCTTGTGTAGCTTATAACGTTTAATCAATAACCTATAACCTTTTGATATTTACACTTTTGATATTTCACTTTTGACATTTCACTTTTGACATTTTCACTTTTGACATTTGCACTTTTAAATATTTTCACTTTTGACAGTTACACGTTTGACATTCTTACTTTGATATTTCATTTCTGACATTTACACTTTTGACATTAACACTTTTGACATTTCACTTTTGACTTTTTCCCTTTTGACATTTTCACCTTTGTCATTTGCACTTTTGACATTTACCCTTTCGATATTTTAACTTTTGATATTTGATATATTGTCATTTAATGTTTTGATATTTAATTTTGTGTTTTGTGGTTTAAATTTTTTGCCATTTCATACTTCTACTTTTGACATTCCACATTTTGTCTGGCACTCCCTCTATTTTCTAAAGTTGATGTTTTAATATTTAAAATTTTAAGATTTCCAATTTGATATTTAACATTACATAATTGATATTTGATAATTTGACACACGGCTGATGAATAATTATAGACAGATACTAAATTATGATGTATACCTAAATGAGAGATAAAATGATAACACAAAAATGATGACATATGCAAGATGTTAGATATATGATGACAAATAAACACTGATAGATGATGAAAAATAAACAACAATTGACAGTTAATGATAACTAGAGATGATAAAAGATAAAAATGATACATGATGACAACTGAATAATGATACATTTCAGAGAGATAGTAATCATTTATGACGAGAACATTTTAATAATGACAGCTAACTAATGCACATAGATGAATTATGCAATGGAAAATGAATAACTACAAATAGACAATCATAGATGAATGATGACAAATAGATAGTGATAGATCTTCACTGATAGATAAATAGTAATAAGTGAAGAATGAGAACAGATAACTGACAATATATGTATGATGAAATTAGAATGATAAATGAATGACTACAGATAATGATGATGATGATAGATGGAAGGTAATATATGGATGACAACAGATAAAATTGACATATGAATGATGACAGTCGAATTATGAGGATTCATGATGGGACATAGATCTAAACAAGTAAATAAAGGCAGATAGGTGGTGATGGCTGAAACAAATGGTTAATGTTACGAATGACAATAAATAGACGATGACAGATGATAACAACATATGCATGATGACAGTGGATGGTGACATATGATTAATGACTCTATGAAATGATCTTGTTATTTTAATATTTAATATTATAATGCCTGAAATATTTTATCATTTGATATTTTTACTTCATTCTATTTCTTACCCCTTCCACTTTCTTATTCTTTGTTAATTTTATAAATGTACCGCTTACATCAATCTTAATAAATGTAGCAATTTTTTTTTCACCACCTACTACTATTCATTTTATTTCTTTTCTCGCCCTCATTCATTCAACTCATCGCAATGAAATTTCAAAGTGTAATTTTATTCTCTTTCTCTCCATCAAATTTATGGAGGTTCGGACTACTTGTTGCATTATCCACTCTGTTTCCATGGAAACCACATCCCGACACAATGGAACTTCAAGTGGAGATTTTAGTTCGGAAGTACCCCTATCAAATCGTTTATACACGTAATTAACGCGTCCAGATAAATCAATCACGTCACCGGAAAATTGAAATAGCCCAGTGCACACGCACGCACACACGCATGTACATATTTAATTTCAATGAACACGCCACGGTAATAATCTGTTAATTAGAAAATGAAATTGCTGCGAGGCAAAAAGACTGGAAATTACCTAAAAAAAGTTTTTTTTTTCGGGTTTAAATGGAATTGTGATGTCATCGCCTCTGGGTTTTCTCGGCGTGTTGTATGATTTGCATGATCGTTAACATAAATCGGTTGGAATTTGTACAACAACAGATAAAATAAGAGGTCAATTTTGTATATTTCACAAAGTAGAAAATTATTTTGTAAATTACATCCGGTTGTAATTAACGAACAATTAAAGTAAATCGATTGAACGGCTGCGCGCTCTACTTTCATTTTCGTTGCAATTATTAACTTGAAAAAGTAAACTAAACATGTCGTTGAAGCTGAGAAAGGTGAATAAAATAATTATGAAAACTGTAGATTTTGCGAAATGACTGTCTCGCGCTTCCTTTTTACACTGAGAGAAACGTTCCGCGAAATAAAACACAAAAATATCAAGATAAAAGCATTAAGCTGGGTTTTCATTCGCCTTGTTTCGCGATACACGTTTTGTACCTAGCGCGAAATATGTTGCATGAAACAGTTTGGGACTGAGATTCTGTCGATTTTTTTTTTATGAGTATTGAAATTTTTAAATTTCGCGCAAAAATTTCCCTTCACCTTTCGACATTAAATAAACAATAAAGTTGAAATGTCTGTATAGGTTATATTTTACGTCATATAATTGTCCTGAAGTTTGATATAGTACCAAACTTCGAAAAAATAAATCGAATACATCTCACTTCGTGGCCCATAATTTTTTAGTTTGTGTGGTTGCATAAACTTAGCAAATTCGTGCCATTTTTTCCTTTAGTTTCAAAAAATGCTTTCAGATCATAATTATCTAATGTAAATTTCATTTTGTTTTACAATTAACATTTCGCATATGACATTTGACATTGGTATGTCATTAGTTTACATAAACATACTATGACCAAATAGATATTTTGGCATATCATTAATACAAAGTAGGCAGAAAATCGAATGGAGCTCACTCCAATTTTTTCTTTAGAAATTGTAAAACCAAGAAAGCTTTGAAATGTTAGGTCTAAAATTATTGACCTTTGCACCCTCATTTTTTGCTTAAATTCTAAATTCGTGCGGTATTAATATTTTTTTTGATTCGCCAGAAAGCGGATATCAACTTCTAGTTTCGAGCCTCATTTTTTCAAAATCAGTTTTAATATTACTATTTGAAGTACAATTTAAATTGACAGAATAAAAAATAAACAAAAAACTAAAATAAATAGGAAGGAAATATTTTTTATTTTTAAAATTCCTTTTTAACTTTTACCTTTCTTTTTATTAACGTTAGTTAAATTGCTTGTGTTATTTTTCTTAGTTTCCTCAGCGATTTTCATGCGTTGCATTCTTCGAGAAATTGAACGGAATTCCCTTCCAATAAATTCCTCACCTTTAACCCCGCTGGGCTTAGTATTTTGTGGAGTTTGAGTTAAATATTCTCTTCATGCTAAAATTGGTCTAGGCGTGATGTTGTTTTTATTACCCAAAATTGGTCGTGGGGTTGAGATGTTATTATCATCATTTCTTAAGGATTTCCGGGAATGTCTGGAGCATTGTGGTTCATTCAAGCGTCGTTGGGTTAACATTACGCTGTGTAAAATTTTAATATTACTATGCAGAATGAAATTGCATCCGTCATCGCTAAGAAGACTATGAAGATGTGCTGGCTATATTATGCAGGTAAATATAAAAAAAATATTTTGATTATGGAGGTTTTCAAGCACCAGGTAAGTCCACAAATTATTTTTCTCCATTTTTAATCGATTCTTAAACACAAAAATTTTTACCAAATTTTTGCCCAATAATTTTTTTTCGCTGACAGCTTCATATTTTAAAATTTGATACTTCAAATTTTGCCTTTCAATTTTTGATGATTTGTATACAAATAACGCCAAAAACGAAAACAAAAGATTTGAAATATGTACATCTAATTTATGTAAAATTTCAAGAGGAATTTGACAAATTTGGTCCAGAAGTTTAAAAAATCAAAAAATCCATTCTTCTTTAAAAGGTATCCACGGATAAGGTAAGCAAAAATTTTTAAATTACTCGATGAAAGGATGGGGACAAAAAATAAAATCTGAAAGATCCAATAACCAAAACTCCTCCATATCTCCAAGGTATTATTTAATTTTTTGTCACCACGAAAAATTCTGAAAAAATTTATGAAGCTAAAGGTTTGCAGTGATTTTTACATTTCTTTAAACTCCTATATTATATATGTAGCCCCTAAAAAATTCAAAAATTGACAATGATGTTTTTAATTTTTTGTAAGGTAACTGGAAATCTTTTTAGTAGGTCCATCAAAATATACCTTCATGAATTTTTTTAGAATTTTTGGTGATGAGACTATCCTAAAATTTTGATTCATCTTTTTTTTTGCATATTTCCCCTGTTTTTTCTAGTTTTGGCTCCAGATATCATAAATATTTTCAGAAAACATACATTTATTCTAAAAGTGATTCCAATCATGAAAATTAACAAAAATACGAAAAAGTGTATTTTAAAGGACTAGAAAATCCAAAAGAAAAAACCATTTTTTTGTCCAATTCTAACCCCTAAAGATGCAAAGCAGTTTATATAAGCCATAAATTTTGGGTGATTTTTCAAAAAATTTTGATTTTTTGGTGGATTGAAAACTGGAAATTTGAGGTCAACACATCCAAAATAAAAATTTAAACGCAAACAGAGATCCAAATATGACAAGTCGTCAAAATGAAAAACCATTGGCTGTCTGAGTAACTCTAAAAAGGCAAAAGGAAAAATTATGAAAATAATACCCTCACATGAAGAATAAAGCAGGAACTACTCAGCATAATCCTTCTAATTAAAGAAGAAAGTCAAAATGTAACAATTCCTAAACTATTGTATGGCAGCAAAGTCGGAAATTTGTGACCCAAAAATCCTTCAAGACGTTACGAGAATCACTGGACCGCACCATTTACTCAGCAACAAGAGAAGTAGTGAATCTACCCAGGAGTACAGGCAATCAAAGAAATTCAATTAAACAGAGAGAAGAATTAATGATTGAGAAACTATCAACACATCCATATCCAAATATATAGAAAGGTTATGAAGGAATAGCTTAATAGCTACTTTTTGGATTTTTTACTCCATAAAATTTTTTTTCGAACTATTTGTTAATTTTGGTGATCAGAATCACTGTCATAAGTTCTAGAATGATTATATGTTTTGAGAAACATTTAAGGTCTAGGATGTATCTATAGTGTCAAAAATAGTCAAGTGGTAAAAAATGCAAAAAAAGAAAACATCAAAAAAGATGAGATGTCAAATTTTGAAGCATTAAGTGCTTAAGCAAGAAAAGAATGAGGCCAAAAATTAGGGAAATTTTTTTGAGTTGTAGAACCGTTTAAAAATGGTCAAAAAGTAATTGATATATTTGATTTGGAACTCTCCTTAATACAAAAAGAAAAATAGAAAAAGAGGTGTAAAATGCACTGGCATCTTCCGCTACTTAAGAGGCCAGATAGCACAGGTTGTTGCGAGCTATCTTCTTTCGATATTCTTTTTATTAGCGTCTATCCGTGCCACAAAACTGGTCGATTTTAGTCTATTAAGGTACAAACACATTGTTTTTTACTATATCTACATTATAATTTTTTTTTTAGAGAAGAGTAAAAAGTGTTTAGAAAATATTTCATTATGTATTGTATTGTAAAGGATTTTGTACTTTTTGAATTTTCAGATGTGACATTGGAATATTTTTGGAGGATATAATGTTTCGGGCAAAGAAAAGTCTAAGCAAATTGAAAAGTAATTTGTTTCCGGACACATGTGTCCAAATTAATGTTACAACATCAAACGAGAATATTATTAATGGATTTGCAGAATCAATGCAGCAAGAGAGAAACAGTGAAGATAGTTTTAGTGCTATCAGAAGTGTTAGCAGAAGAAAGAAATATTGAATTCTATGTATTTTG
>JAODAH020029069.1:0-92286 GCA_027574865.2 Coproporus ventriculus
ACTTGCCACAAAAAAGGGAAAATTTGCCCCATTTTAATTCTTGTAAATTATCGTTTTAAAAATTGAAATGAATGAATTTTAAATTAATCTTGATACGGCATAATGTACTTATGGGTTCAATAGATTTTTCCACCATTTAAATATAAATATATAGTTTACTATATTCAAACACACATACATTAAAAATATCAAAATTGCGGATCTGGATACTTTCATGCCAAGAAAAAGTAAAATGTTTTTTTTTGCAGTTAACAAACACAGTTTTGTTTCAAATTTTATGCGGATATTCGTTTTAATGGTGTCTAACTAAAAAAAAAAATGCCAACGCTATATGTAGCTCGGGGCATTAATTAATCGAAAATAGGAAAATATGCCAGTGTGAAGTTTAGTCCCGGTTTCCCCTACGTATATATTTAGATTTTATCTAATTTTTTGTTAAGACTAGGTATAATAAACTTTGAAAGAATATACAATATTTTTTACAAAAAAAGAAAAAAAATATTTTTATCGGTATATTAACCCTTGTTGCGTGTAGACTTGTTTAAGTTCATCCGGTTAAACGCACCCTTTTGGACTTTTTATGATAATTGCAAGGATTACCTATTTCCAAGATGATTGATGATGGTGATTGTCCTTGCCCTACAGAAAGAAAAATGAGGTTTATGATACATTTTATTTCAAATATGTTATAGCGAATTCGGTTTTTTTTTTAGGAGAGAATCGAAAATTATAATGAAATAACTCAACACGAATAACAAAGTAAGATTACAACTTTTAAATTATTTAATGAAAATAGTTCGCTACATATTCGATAAAATGAGAAGAAAAACAGATCGCGAAGTATACGAGGTGCTTTAAAAAATAAGATGATGTAGACTAATAAAAAATTTGCTACCGATAAACGAAAATTTATCATATTTCTTAACACACCTCGTAAACTTCAATTTCAATACGTTATTATAGCAACAAAAAACTATACCAAAAACGACTTTAAATAAAAATTTTCTCATTTATAATTTTGTTAATAACTTCGTGTTACTAATTTGCTACCTACAACTGATTTAAACAACAAAGGTGAAACATATTTTCAGCGCTTTCGTGCAAAGTTTTAATTAATTTATTAAAGTTAATTTGTACATAAAATTGTTGTAAACTATTTTAAAACATAAAATCTTTTTTTATCATTTGAAGAAGAAAAAAAAAAAAACGTGTTTGTTAAATAGAAAAGACTTATAATTTAAAAAGTAGACACGAATTAGATTATTTAATTTGTCGCGAGTTTCAGAAATTTTAATTAAAATGAAAAGTTCCGACTCGAAAATTAATTTGTGAATGAAAGGTACAATTTTTAAAAACTACGTAGTCTATTAAATTTTTGCAGATATTCGATGGCTATCCTTTCCTTGCTACGTCAAAACCAAGAAGTTAGAAACGTAAAATAAATACTTTGTTGATGTTGTTGGAATCTGTGCGAAATTCCATTTCAAAATGTAAATAAACCGACTTATTCGAAATTCCAAAATAGAAGTATGAAAGTGTTCACCCACAAATAGACCTCCCGCACAATATTTTTAGCGTGAAAACGGCGCGCACTGATTAACATTCAGCCGTAGTAAATCCTGAATGAACACAAACTCTATTTATAAACAAATCAATCACCCCCCAAATAACCCGCAAACAAAATACTTGAACAAAAATAACCAAAACATTCCACAATGCATCTTATTACCCCATTCATTTAATCTTCTTTTAATTATTATAATCCTATTAAAATTTTAAAACTTAGAAATTAAGAATAGTTGAAAGGAGGGTAGAGTGAACTCAAGGTATCTAACTTTTTAAAGGGCTGATATTCACACCCCTTGAAACTTCATTTTCAAGATTAAATATTTAGGTAAAGTTTTAAAGGGTGATTCTGGAGCTTTTATGAAAATTTCTACCACTCACATAAACTTTAAAAAAGGCGAGGTGTTAAATGAAACATGTTCAAGTGAGAGGATATTAAAACATTTTTTTTCCTTTATAAATTTGGGGTGGAATTGTAGTAATATATATTAAAAGTGTGTTTGTTTTGTTTCATTTTCCAGGTAAGCACAACAGACGCATGAAATGCGAGTTTGCCAATGGGTTGCCCTTAGTATCCTGTATGTATTATTCATTTAATACCTTTTTTTGCGGAAGGGATGATTTATGGGCGAAATGGGAATTATATAGGCATTCATTTTAATACTTGGTGTCTTCTTTTATTTACTGGAAGTGGATCGTAAGGAAAATAAAATCATAAACTATTGGTGGAATTGTTTTCGGGTCAATTTTGCTTAGCGGATTGGGAAAGTTTGCTAGTTTAAGTTAATTCCTGTAGAAACACAGACACACCTTAAATAAGGGATGGTAGCAAATAGCGCAGAATAAACATATTTACCATGCAAAAAGTTTGTAATGTAATTGTGCTTTATGTGCATGCAAATATTTGAAATGGTGTTAAAATTGAGGTAAAACAGGAAATGAGGATAAATTATGTGAATTTGCTTTGTAAGACTAAAACAGAAATATGCCAAACCAAATACAATGTACAATATATAAATTCAGAAAGTTTATCCATTACAATAACATATTGCATAAATTAGTAATGAATCAGAAGAATAGAATATCAATAAAATAAAATCGGGACAAAATTAATCAACAATTAATTTTCTGTTGCCAACGTAAGAAGTAAATGTTAAAAATGGAATTCATTAGTAATCATCACAAAAGTTTCCAGTCACTTCAATTCCAACTAATTTAAAGTTCGTCCACTAACAAAACTCAAACAATTAAGCGATTTTTTTTATTTCAACCGTTATAAGAATTATCTCTTTATTACGCGCCCTATTAATTTAAATTATCCCACATTCATTCCGGGAAAACTGCTATCATCGTGCTTTTTGCTAGATTAAAGATTGATCATTGTGAAAAAGTCGAGCACCCTCACGGAAAATTGCAAGGGGTAAGTGTAATTAAACCCTATTTAAACGTACAATGCATTCAACTGCATTTGTCTGGCGGAGATGTAATATAATTAGCGAAAGCGCGACTTTAATCCTACAAAAGCCGAATACAAATTGTACAAACAATTTAATTACTGAATGAGACTCCTTCTCAATCCATCACACATATTAGGTCATTCAACTTGGTAAAATTAGGATTGATTTTTAAATACGATTTAATTTATCGTGGAATATCGTTAAAAATATAAATTCAGATTGGGATCATTGATTCGTGAATAACAATGCAATCAAAATGCTTATTTATTTGGTAAACACAAACAGTTGAAAAAAAGTTCAGGATTTAAACCCTGTAGTCATGCAGGCAGATATTTTTTTTCAGGAAGGGTTAAAATATTTTTTAAATAAACGAGGGGAAGTAATAAAATCAGAAAACCAGAAAAAAGTATAACTGGAATTAACACATACACGTACGAGTTACAAAACACATACCGATTTTTGTCATTTGAGGGAGCAACTGAATATAATAATGGAATAACCGACTGTTTGAATTGTTGAATATGAAAATACATCTACAAAGCATCGTATTTACTTGCATCTCTCTAAACCATCGGATATAAAAATGGGCCTATAAGAAGTCGTATATGAATCTTTCATATCCGACGGTTTAGTAAGATGCATACACATACAATGCTTTACAGATGTATTTTCATTCCGACAGTTTAATCAAACGCGCACATATACGATCGTCTTAAATTGATCCAGTGATATAAAATGAGAGTTTAGTTGGGAAAAATTAATTGATGATAATTGAAAAGTGCGTAGGAAATTTTTACATGATGCTTTTTGTATAAAGCTCGTTTTATTATTTATTATACAACCGTGTATTAAATAATTCGAATCTCGATTAATCAAAATTATAATAATAAAAGATAACTGTTAAGGGTTTCATTATGTATTTGTGCAAGGATAAGATATTATTACATGCTCGAACGACTTCTTTCTACCGATTTAATGGAGAATATTATAATTTCTCTAGCATGTCCACATAATGGTGGTAAAGTATGAATACTAGTTCTAAAATGTTCTAGTTACAATATTCGTATAGTTAGAGCTTTATTTTCAATTATATACGGTAGGTGTGCTTTCCTCGAACGTATTTTCCCATCGTTCTAGTAAAATGGTCCAATATTCTTGATCCTATATTTGCTTTAACTAAAAAAAAAACAGAAATGGAAATTTCCAATATTTTATTTTATCTATAGTATATATTTATATAATTTTCTTTTTTTTATATTAAACAATTTTACTTAAATACGAAATGATACAGAATAAAAATTAAAAAGCTATTGAAACAATTTAAGTAATTCGTGTAACCATAACAACTTTTCTTCTTTAATTGAAGGTAACGTTGTTCTTCCATTAATTCTCAAAATATTATATTCTTTTTAATATTGGAAATTTTGTAGTTTTTAAGTGCGTTATTCAAAATAGAAATATAATTAATTATATTTATTATAATTGGTATATAAAATTATAATCCACAAAAACTAAAAAGTGTTCATTTTATTTAGAATTAAAATGGAAGCCCAAGCAGGTATTGATTACATAGACACATAAAAAATTACTCATTACCAAACCTGTCATGTATTTCGGTATTTTGAATCCGAATCTGCCATCAGAAATATGCCAGCACGTCAACTGTACATGCGATAAATATTTAACATCTTTTTGTCTCAACTATCTGAGCAGTTTTATAACATCTACAATAAAAAGTTGATTTGGTGGATTATTTTTAATGGAAAATCTGGATTCAGAGCATCGAAATACATAAAAAATAATAGATTTAGTAACGAATAATTTTAATTTTGCAGGTAGACTGAGACTGCAATTTAGTAGATCTATATTATCTGCTGTAAGTTATTTACATTATGGGTAGTTATTGATAAATTTTGAAATATCAGTATTCTTTATTTGTTTTGGTTATTATTAAATTATTTGATTTAAAATTTTAATAATAATTAATATATTATACAATAATTTTGTTATTTGATTATTTAGATACAAAATTATTATATTACGTCAATTATAATTTTATTCCCAAAGTAAATATTTGTACTTCACATTTAAGCTTAAAATAAATTAAACATATCAATACTTTTTGGAAATTTATAACTAAATATACACAATAAAATTTAAATTTAAATTCTTGTAGAGCTGGAAATGAGCTAATCGTATTTTTTCCATTTTTACAATGTATGAGGAGTCCATTTGTCAAATTCTCAGGAAATGAAACACTTTTATTAAAAAAAAACCTTTTTTACTTCTGTTTTTACGATTTTTTCGAATTTCTGATGCTTAAATCGAAAATAAAAATTAAAAATAAAAAAAAAAATATATTGAATTGTGTTTGATATTCTTATAAACCGACAAATAATACGATATAGAGATGGAAAATATTACGTTTCCCTAATTTCAAGAAAGACCCTTCTTCAAGAAGTGTAGCATAAAAAAAATTGACAAAAAATGATTTTGTGTTTGTTGAGAGTCAATTAGAACACAAAATATCTTTAAACTAGATTATATTATATAAATAATGGATTATGCAAGAAAAACTAAGAGAAAATAAAAAAGATGACTTAGAATATACCCTTCTCCTTAAAGTTTTAGACATTTTAATAATTTAAGACATAATTAGTAAAAATTGTGAAGAAGTTTTCCTTTATATAAAACATTAAATTAGATTCACTCTAAACTCTGCAGAATTATCATTTAATGGCCTTGGATTAGTACTAGGGTATTATACTACCCTATATTAGAAGAAATTTTTTGTTTACACATTTAATTTGTAGAGTAATTAGTGATCAGATATTATCAATGTATGAATTTGTATTATTTAAATGAACTGATCTACATATCCTGATTTTTTGTTTTGGTTAATTGCTTGGAAAATTTTATATGTAATATATGATATCGTAAAACTTACGATATATTAAACGTTCGCGATCCAATTAAGGTCACTCAAAAGTTTCATAAAAGTTTCTACAAGTAAAAAGGAAAAGGGGTGACTTAGGGTAGCGAAAGGAAGCCGCATAGGGGTCGTCCCGATTATGTCGGAACTAAAGGAAATTACTGCTTTTTATCATTGCTCACTTACACAAAAAGGTTTATAAAACAAAATAGAAAGAAAACATATTTAGGCCAACAGAAATTACATGCATCAAAAAGAAATATGTTAAAAATCTGAACATTTATATCTTATCTGAAATTGAAATATACACTTATATATA
The DNA here is from genome assembly GCA_027574865.2 of Coproporus ventriculus. Taxonomy (NCBI): domain Eukaryota; kingdom Metazoa; phylum Arthropoda; class Insecta; order Coleoptera; family Staphylinidae; genus Coproporus; species Coproporus ventriculus. The sequence goes on from JAODAH020029069.1 coordinate 6,275, forward strand.
TAAATAATTTTTAAATAATTAATTTTTTCCTTCTACAAATTAATAATCTGTAAAAACAAATTGGAGCATAGGTAAGATTTTATCTATAAATGCAAAGAGATTACCTAGCTGCAAAAATAAAATCGGAATTATTTTATGAAATATTAAAATTTCAAAATGAAATATTAATTAATTACTTTTTTTACTTTCTTTATTTCTGGTATTAAAAAATGACAATTTTCTCTTTAATGTAATATTCATTTTTCATGAAAAAGTATTGTTTCAACTTTTAATTCGGGTAAAATTATTTCATTGTAATTATCGTTAATTGTTAATTTACACTTAAAACCTTTAGAATATAAATCACTAATTTCCTAGTTAAATACTCCTAATTAAATTAATTAACTTTTAGTGAATTATTATCAATGCTGATAAATACAAAATTAGTGCAGTCACCGTATTAAATATAAAGGAGAAGAGTTCTAATTTCATTCTAAATTCTAAAAAATTTCTTTAGACTATTCGAATTGGTAATTGATAAGGTACAAGTAACATTTAAAACAATATAATAAACATGATGCCCGGCGCTTTCACCATTTAATCGCTAAAAACTTAAGATACTTGGAGAGCCTGCATCTGTACGAACATTTCTAATAAAACCAGGACATTACTAGCAAGATTGTTACTGACTTATTCATATTTCTTTTCCTATTATATTTTCCGTTTTGTTATTTTATCTGATATATGCAAATTGTGTTACATGTTGTATGCCTTTTCATCTGAAGTTTACATACAAATGGAATTAAATAATAATTATTGAAAATTTGCATTGTGAAAAGAGATGACTGTGTATCTGGCGGAAGAATTTGCATGGAGATGGGATGGAATCTTGTGACGAGGATTTCAAGTGATTTTGTACTGAAACAAGCTCGGTAACGTTTTATTTAATTGAAACTTGAAATTTTGAGTAAAATCTAATACTTAAGTAGATTGAATTTACGTTCTTTTATACATCACTCTAAAATTAGGTAATGTAAGATTAATCAAAGAAAACTTTTGCGTAAAATAATTTATTATAGATAGTTAGATAGTTCCTGGTTTAGCAAATAACTCATTTATTGAAATAGCACGTGCCAAATTTAATAACAAAAATCGATTTGGATTTCAATAATGTGGGTATTTGCATTAACATGTTTTAAACTAAACTATAATTTTTTAAGTTATTTGTAAATTTTATAAAATTGTATGTACAATTTATTTGAACAAAATAAAGGATTAAATTGTAATTTTCATTTTGTGCAATGAAGTAAATATCGATTGCTTTTATTATTTTCAGTTCATTCATTTTCAAATTTTATACAAAGATATGGCAGTAAATAGCGCATTTACAAGTAATTTTATAATTTTTTTACACTTCCAGTTTAAACGGAAATTAAATTCTTTCTCAAATGGAATATCTTGTATATTTTTACATTCTAAAATGTAAAATAGAAAACCAGAAATTCAAAAATATTTACATCGTCGATGTGGACTTTTCCTTTGACGATTATACAATGTCTGTTAAACATTGAACTTTTGTTAGCATTTTAATTTCATAACATTTAATTGTATTAATTTGAAAAAATTAACGTGTGGTAATTTAACTTTTTTTTTGTGAAAATAGGATTCTCTCAATATGAAACGTATTTTATTTTTTAGTATTATTGATAAATCATACTGCGACGGTCATTAAAATTAAATTTATAGTTTATCATAGATAAGTCTGATCAATGGTTGTGATGTCGAAGGCTTATCGGTATTTCAATCAATTACTGATTTAGCATATTGACATAAAATACGTTTTATATTAGGTAAAATAATTTATTACGAATTAAACCTCAAATCACTAGGATTAAAAGCAAATATTAATTATAATTGCTTCATTCCTTTATTGTAGTTAATCCAAAATATTATATATTTCTATTATCCCGTGTTTGAAACCAAAACACTAGAATTTAAAATAAACAGCAGTAGTCAAAGCGTTTTGAAAATATTACAATTTGTTATTTAGAAAAGAAGTAAAAAGGAATTTCTTTTAATAACACAATGGAACAACGATAGATTGTACGTTTTTTTTTTCTAATCAATTCATGGATCCTATTCGACCCAGGAGCAATACAACAATCATCTGCATGCAGACTCGCGATTCATTCATAAAATTACAATTCGCGCAGAATTTATATGAAGAAGGGGACGAGTTGAATTGCCCTCTAGTTCGAGTTTATTCCCACTGTTTATTAAAGGGTTGATTACTGTAGTTGAATTTTACACACCCCAACGCGATTATTAGGAATAACAATCACATCTAAGTTTAATAACAACAGAAACAAAACATGATGTGGGTAGAAAGGAAAGGGGAGGTGTTTATTAATGTCTTATTTATAACAGAATAAACTAATTTAGAAAACCAAACACCCTATATCCTTCCTCATACTATCTTAGATTAATATCATAACTTAAAACAAATGGATGTATGTAACTTTTAAACAAAGATGAACTACCATCTAAAAGTTTATAATCAACTTCGATGAGGGAGGGTGTATAGGAGGTAGGATCTATGTTTCGCTCTAATGATTAATCAGTCTGGTTGATAAATCCTTCTGTAGAATGAGGGGTTTGCACATATATCACGAAAGTGAATAAGGGAATATGTTAACGTGAACGATGACCCGACATTATAAGGGCTCACACTATATATGACATTAATTGTACTAGCAGAGGGGTGCAATTAGAAGACAATCAGTAAGTAGAAGCTGAACGTTAAACTTCATGTCAGCATTGAACAATAATCGACATGGTAACAGAAGGGGAGAAATTCAGACAGCCGCTAAACCACCACTAATTAAACTGAACTTCAAACGATATTATTCTAAAAAAATTAAGGTGGAATATTAATTATGTCAACTAACGTGTTATTGAAACAAGAACAACAATTTGTAATTTAATATTAACTGGTATTAACACAATTTTGAAGTAACAAATACAAATCAATTATCGTAAACTTAAGTTATCTAACAATTTGATATGTTTGATTAAAAATCTAAAATGAATTATAATTAAATTTACTTTTTCAATTACGCAATTAATTATTTGGAGAATTGTTTGTTTACTAAAAAATAAAAATTTTAATAAAACTGAAATTGTTGTTTATAGTTTCAAACCGTATCATTTATTAAAACACCCTTTCATACGTACATTAGAAACAAAATATTTATATACCAGCATGGTTTTATAAAAGAATGATTCTCTCTATAGTATACCTCTCTAAATTAAACCATCGGTTTATTGCGAAAAATTATTAAGAACAATTTATTACTAATTTGAAGTTAACGACTTTGTTTTAATCATAATTACGCATAGGAAAACTCTTTTTGTGTATCAGACGACTCTAAAACCCATAACTGAGCAAGCCTCAAGTTTACAGGATTAAAATTTGTAATCTCTAATTTTGATAACTTTTGGCATATTGTACTTTTATAATTATAATGAAGTTTAAATTATTTCATTTTGGGAATTAAAAGCTTCAAACTAATCATTCAACTTTTTCTGGCTATTTACTATAAGTTAGTAGATTATGCTGCTACTCAATGTTTAATACATTCTTCTCTATAACTTCAGAAACAATCTCCATTAATTTTTTTAATCAAGTTGTTAGGACATCAAAAATTACTTTATTGGCTAATGTTTCTATCTAGCTTTCTTTTATCTGCTATTTCTTTTAGTGTTCCTTCAATTTTTAATTTTTTCACTTGCACCTATAAATCTGGTAATTCTTCAAGAATATATTTAGAAGCTGTATTATGTCCAATATAATTTATTAATCTGTACATAAACCAATCGCATACCAATATACTTTTATTTGCAGATGACATCACTGAATCAAGAATTTGAAGAATTTGTAGTTAATATGACTGAGAAATAATAGCTTCTAAATCGTGGTTTATTAATAGCTAATTAATACTATATATCCAAAGAATATTTCTCAAGGAAACAATTACATATGAGGAAGAATCACGTAAATTTTCGGGTATGTATATTTATAAATTTAACTGTCTAAACAAATTTTGATAATCTAATTCCCACTATTTCTATACAATTAACTGAGAAATTGTTTAGTACTCCTTTACGACATCTTAGCATGCTCCTACCATATTCCTAAATAAGTACATTCAGCATTTCAATCTTTAATAATAAAAAATGTATACAATTGAGAAAAAATTTGTCTCAAGTATTAAACAACATTTTTTAATCTACTCTAACTACTAACTGTAGAGTTATTTGTTTTAAACATAATTTAATATCATTTTTAAGTCATAAACTCACATGGCTTTTTAAGGGGGTGTTTAAAGGGTATTTATGAGGTATTTAGAGAGATATTAGGGATATTTATGGCATAAATTTTTGAGTTCGATAAAATCTATAACAAATAAAATTCCTCAATAAATTTCTAGAGCCTTTAAAATATTAAACATTCATATACCAATAGTACCAAATAATCTAACGATAAAAAAATATATAAAAGTCCCATAAAAATAATATTGCGTTAATAAAAATCATGAAATAAATGAAAAATGTTAACTTTGAAAAACGCATTCATTGTTTTATATTAATATTTGACTATCTTCTCTTAAGATGTATATTTGTACCTGAAAAACATATTTATTTTGATGTAATCGTACAAATTGAAAAAATCCACCTCTATTTACTTTAAGAACCGTCGAAACGTCCCAATATATAAAACCTTCTGGAAATCATTTCCAATTTTCCTTTATACTTTCTATCCCCGGTTTTAAATCCATCAAACTTTTATTTATTTTCAATTTATCCTTCTAAAATTACAGCGAAAAGTAATTAACACGATTCCTCTACACTTGTACATTCCTTGTTTCATTAAAACTTTTTTTATTTAATGAAAGCTTTATGAGACCTGGAGTATTATTGAAATTGATACAAGACGTAAAAGACAAAAAAAAAATTAAACAATTTTTATATTTTCAGTTGCATTAAAAGATTTGAAAGCGGAGCTTGTTAATCTAGTTGTCTAGCAAGTTTGCAACCCTTTTTGCGAAACTAAATTTACGAGGGTTATTCTCGACCCCCCAGTAACCCTTAAATCCATCAAAGGGCACTTAAATCTCGATACACCTATTCACATTTCTGCATAGGCATAAATTTCATATTCATGCTGACACAAAACATTTTTTGAGAAATTCCTTTGAAAATAGCCCTTTTCTTTACGACATAGTGGTGCCTAAATGTTTTGTTCATAATTGCAATCGATAATTCAAAAATTGAATTCAAACAACTGATGCGAAGAGAATGGAAAAGGTCACGTTTTATCTTTTTAAAGCCCTTCACATTCCAATTGTTTCAAAATTGAGTTGATTGATAATTTGAATTTTCTTGAATATCTGCGTGGATTGGAATGGTGTATGATTAATAGTTAGATTCATTTGTTTTGTGAATTGTGAGTTATGTAAGCGTGTCACTTTTTGCTGATGAGGTTTGTGTAAATATTATTAGCATTAATCAAATATAATTTTGTTAATAAATGAGTCTAAATAAAATTATATTCCAAAAAAAAAAAGAATTAATCCACGTTGAACATTAAACAAATATTTATTTTATCATTAATTACTTTTGTATACCCTCCAGAATTATCTTGAATTATTTAATACATTTATTTTGTTTTCATTTCATTTAATTGCCAATTATGTATAATTATAAATGCAAATATTCGTAATACAAAAAAAAAATTCCGTATGTTACGAGCAAGTTTATAATACTACTAAAAAAAAAAGAATGAGTTTCTATTTGCTTTGTGCAGAAAATAATTGGTAACATATCGCTGTTTAATTACTGTACAATTAGTAACCCATTTTGAAATGTTTTATATTTTTTAAATGAGTAATAGGTATGATGTACGAATTTTAATTAATGTTATGAAAATTCCGCACTGTTATTAAATTCAATAATATTAAAATTTGAAAAATCCAATAATACTAAAAATAATTTAAAATTCTTATCAGAGTTAAGAAAACTAAATATTATTTTCCAACTGGATGATATTGTATATTTTGGGAGTATTATCCTCATAAAATAAAATATGTAAAATAAAGTAAATAAAAATCTAATTGAAATTGATTTATTTGAAAAATATTTGCGGAATTAACCGATTCTCGTTTTACACTCATGATATGTATGTACATCGAGGTACATCCATGTAGCCTCAAGGAATTCAAGTTTCCACCTGCATAGTAATTTTTCTCAAATATTTTTCATTCAAAAATATTTTGTTGAAATTGAAAAATTGTTTTGGAGATGTTAACATATAAAAATATTTAAATTTCATTTTTATTTATAGACATTTTAAGTCATCGTTTGTTTTTCAATATTATTGTTTCCAAATCTTTACTGATATTTTGTCAATATTCAGCTTATTGCAACGGTAATGATGTAATAGTATATTATGTAGCGAAACTTATAAAAAAAAATTACTGCACAGCTAATCAAATTTTCTGATATTCCTCTGCATTTAAAAACTACGTAGTATTATTTCATGCTTCGGACAATATCGAAATACTATTATCATATCGTTTTATATGCAATGTAAAAATTCAACATTTCTTAATTTCGTTCATTTTATTTTAATTCAAGAAACTTTCTCCACCGTAAATCTCTTCGAACTTGCACGGTCTTGAATCAGTTTCCTTTTGCATCATATCTCCAAATTTATCAATTAGATAAATAACCGATTTTATTTATTAATGTTTCTTAAGTGGACAGTATTTCTTAGGAAGAGAAAACCACTAAAAATGAATACACGTTATAAAAAATGAAAATCATTTATTGCCTCCTCAAGAACTTCCAACATTAGGATTTTTTTATGTTTAATAAAAATTTATTACAAACCTTTCAATAATGATGATGTAGGAAGTAATGAGAAAAATGAAATAGCTTAAAAATTTATTTTTACGAATTCCGACATTTTTTGATCGACTATTCAACTAATTTATAACTAAATGAAGATATTTTGTATGTTAGTTGCAGCAATAACTCCCTCATTCCCAATGCAATTACTTTAAATTCGCTTCACGAAAGGGGGTCGTTCGCGTTCACGCTTCCTTTCCATGCGTATAAACTTTTTATTGCCATATTAAATATGACTGTTGAAACAATACAAAGAGGAATGCGCACTGATGCACAGAAAAAAGTATTATTTGAGAGAGAAAAAGGAGAACGATGAAAACACATTTTATAGGTCGGGCATAAAAATAATTGAGCCGAATCTTGGAACACAAACAATGCTAACAACTAATTTTAAATACTTTTTCAGAAGAAGAAAAAATATTTATCCTACGGTCGAAAAGAAAATTTTATTATACAGAGTGTTTGGTTATAAATGTCTTACTCACTTTTCTCAAATTTTCATCATCCTTTTTCAATTTATGGCATATTAGAAAACTTGAAGCCATAAACTTTAAACTACATTTGAAATAATAAATTATCAACAATTTTTAATGATTGAATAAAATAGATTAATTAAAACTTAAAATTTTAAATTTGACATGCATAGTATAAAGAACTTTTACGTGAATGCAACCAAGCATTAGCAGTTTGTTCCCAAAAAGAGATTAACAATGGCGTATTTTCCAACTTTAGATAAGTTTGGAAATGACATTTTCAATTTAGAATCAACATATTCATGTCTCGTTATGGCACCCGACTTTTCACGTTTACGTGTTGGTATAAAATTTATTTAACTTAATTGTCACTGTCAGATTCAGTTACATTGATGTTATATCAAATGAGATGGACATTTAACTGATAATAAATACCTTTCAGGTTCCTTTCCTCTTTCTGTACTATGCTTTGTCAATTTTATTTAAAATTGACATCGCAAAATAAAACTTTGAGGAAAAAACTTTCGGAAAACTTAAAAAATAAACATAATATAATTAATGAATTATAAGTTTGTAGTAACATAAAAAAAGTAAACAAAATGAATAATATTATCATACAGTTTATTAGCAGCTGGGTTTTGTCGCCAGATTTGGAAAAAAAAACATGAATGTCGACGATAATGGTTTCTAGCAATCAGATTCATGTCATTTTTGCACACATTATGTAAATACTCTTGTAGAACGTGAATATATAATTAACTCAATTTAAAAAATGTGACTCATGTCGTTTCTGCAATCAGCGATACAATTATAAATATTGTATTTACCCTTATTATTACATTATGTACTACTTATTATTTTATATGCACAATAATTTTTGTTATATACATAACTTTGGTCCTTGGATATGTAACTACACAATATTATATGACATTAATGCAGGCTATTGAAGGAATCGGTAAATTAAGCCAAGCTAGTAGAATAGGCCAGTAATTTAATGTTCATACAAGAGCCAGTTTTATAGTGAAGTAGCAGAAATATCCGTCGTTAACGAATATAAAAATAAAAATAAAATAAAAAAAGAAAAAAGTAGCAGGCCTAGTCACTCTAATTTAATTGTTTATTTAATATCAAAGGAAAATTGTAATGCAATTTTTTGTCAATCAAAGTTACCTGAACCACGGGAAGAAATTGCTTCACCTACCATATTTATCATTGGATTCCTGCTTAAAAATTATATGTTAAAATACTACATTACAAATGAATCCGTAAAATAATTCAAATGAGTCCTTAAAATGCGATTTTACAGACTCTTTTGTGTATAGGTAGTTGCATAACTTCAATGTATAAAAATATTAAAGCAACAAATGTGGCTTGTCAGATTTTTGTGTTTGAAGAAGGGGAGACAAGTAAAATTTTGCACACAAAAATAATTCATTTAATACGAAATTTTTAAATTCATTTAGACAGGTCCCTTTTATTAATTTGAATTACGCTTCTTAATTAATAGATGGTGCACAAAAGAGGTGTCCCGTACAACCCTCTAAAGACCAATTCCAAAAATCGTGTGATCAAGTCTTATTCCCTGTTGTCCCTTTAGTTCGTATTTAATTTAAGCCGATTTTATGAAATTCGTGTTTAATTTATGCCAGGCTCTACAGTATTTACTTAGAGAAATGGGGCAAATACAACTGTATACCCGCTCGTAAATTAAATAATACACAAGGGGATGGGTGAATATGCGAACAGTGCACACCAAAACCTCTCTCAAAACAAAACCGTTATATGCATATTTTTGTTTGTCGAATTTGATTTGCACAGAAGAAAAGAGACTTCGGTTTATTTGTGATGTTGCTTCGTATCTTAAAGTCGTGATAGGATCAGGGGATGATTTCATTAGGGGTGTACTCTGGAAATGTTCCAGATTTGTCTTGTGTGTTTTGGGGGCTTAGGGGTGTTATGCTTTTTGTACGCGTTATAGCTCGCTTGACGCCAACTTTCAGTTTATGTTTTTTTGTTAACTTTCATATTTCTTTGAGGGGAAAATTTCATCCAAGAAATATGTCAAACATCACACGCACTTTTTATTGTGGATAACAAGAACGTTTAATTTTTCTAAAAAATAAACACAGAAAATTATGTAGAACATATCTTTTTGTATATTTTTATTTATTACTCAAAACATATTTTTTAAGTTTCTTGTTCATCAATCAATATCATTCATGTTCCTTAAACAGTATTATAAAATAATTTTAAGATAAAAAACGCATTGTTGTATAGATTAATTTATAGAGATATGCAACCTCTTTTTATCTTAAAGATTTCAGATGTATATTGCTAATTGAATCTGTCGAATCAAAGCTCGAATTAAATATAATATATAGTTGGTGCTTGTTGGTAAATATTTGTTGTTGTTTCATTATCATTAGTCTGAAGTTTCCGCATGTAATAAGATATAGCATTAAGTTCATTTCATACATATGAAACTTACGTCAGACAATTACCTTGTTAGTTTGAGATTATATTGCGAGGACGACCTCTACTTATCAATTTGTAAATTGATAATTTCTGAGAATTGAACCTTGGCTTTCCACTTAATTGATAATGAACTCAGTTACGACATTATGTTTTGTTGGTATTTACTTCTTCTACAACTCATTCAAAAAAATCTATACAATCACGAAGAATTTAAAATGGTTCTTTCTTTTTCTTTCTCGTTATTTTTAATTCTATAATGTGAAAATTAAAAAATCATTTTCTTTGCTAAAATTGTCAAATTATTAATTTAAAAATTTTACAGTGTATATTTCTAATTTAAGTTAAGTAACCAGCTATATACAAAATCGACAGTAAATTTGCATTTTAATGCCGATATCAAGCAATTTTATTGAGAATTTCTGAAAATGGAACTCAATTCTTTTTTGAGTTTACCTCGTTTTTATCTTGTTGCTCTTGTTTAATTTTAATGTACTTGACGCAGTGAAATTGTTGAAATCTGAGCATCTTCACAGATTTACAAAAACTTTTTGAGTTGTTTAAATGAATGGAAGAAGGAAAGAGAAGAATTTGTGATCCGAAACAAGAATCTTTAGCCAGACCACAATCAAACTTTTTTCTTTCAGTAATGCAGAAAAAAGAAAAATTTATGTATACCAATATCTAAGTAAGTTATCCGAAGGTAAATTATTATACTAACATTTATCCAGTACTCTAATGATACAAGAATCTTTGCTGTCTTAGTTTTCCTTGTACAACGAGTGTACAATGAGGTGCAAACGATAATTTTCGTCTCACATGATATGTATAAAGTGTTATAAGTACTTTATAATGGTGGTCTTTGTTTTCAAAACACTTGATTGCATCATTAGCATCTACACGAACTTTCGGATCATACTTTCCAATTATTTCGTTATTTTACTAATAAATATAAAAATACAATACAAAACTTTCGTATTTTTTACTGTAGTAGTACACTGACAGCTTTAAACCTATTACTATTTAATGCTAAACTCTCCATAATGGATATAAATTGTAATATTGTTAGCAGCGATCACTACCCACCAAATGTCAATATTTTAAATGACAGATTAGCAGCATCATAATCTCCTTTTAAACTATTCGGTGTTTCGGACGGTTTAGATCTCTATAGCAAAGGCTGAGTGCCGAAAATACGAAAAGAAATTTGAAAAACATCAATCTATATTTGTAAACTGACATTTGAAAACCACTTCGATAAAGTTAGTGTAGTATCATATAGAGTTTTTACTGCAAATGTCTAATAGTTTGTGATTGGTGAATTTTACTTCTTGTATTTAATTGGCGAGATATAATTTCATATCTTGTTGCAATAATAATATTTTTGACCATGTACAAATAGTTGAAATGATAATTAATTTTAATTCAATTTTATACTAATAGTTTATACACATTTTAACCTTAATTTACTTAATAATTAAACATTGCAAATATTTGAAACTACATGTTGAATTCAAATAATTTTGAGTTTAAATTAATAATAGTACATATCAAAACCTTGTGTAACAATTTAGTTTTGTGATAATTAACTAAATTTGTAGAAATATTTGAAATTACAACGAAAATTGAAGTTCCGCAATTTTCCACTGAAATCATTTAAAATAGCTTTTTGATCAACAATAATTTAATTAATATGCATTACTTGCAAGACGTGCAAATTAATAAACCGCCTGACACTATAGTCAACGGACAATAATTGAACACCAACAACACATCTTTTAATTGGATGTCACTTTAAATCACCCTCAATACTCTTCAAATTAATAATGCCTAAAACAATAAACCGCAAAATAGAAAAATACTCGAATGGAAAGATAAAAGCGTCAATTTTTATTAGGATCGATTATTTAACCACCTCCCTAAGCAAACCTCTCATCCTTAGAATCCCTCTCACAGATGGATATCTTAGTTCAAATGGATTTTAAACACTTCATTAGGTTAATGCAAGGAGATACGATAATGTCTCGAAACTTTAAGATAATTCTCGCACTTCCAAAATTTATCACATGAGTATCTTTGGATAGGGAATAAATGTTATAAAACTTAGTCAGTGCGCAATATTTTATAGCGCTACATTAATTAAAGTAGTTGTGGATGAAAGTGCTTCAATATTAAAAACGCTACTTTAAAGATTAACGGCCCATTATTTTACAATTAAGAGATTTTTTCACAATTTTTATTTACAGATTCATCTATAAACGCAATTTTGGATCACATTTCATTAAATTTATTAATAAAACATATTTGTTTATATTAAATCTGCATTATTCGCAATATAATGGAGGATTTGATTTCAGTACAAAGAAAGATAAATAAAAGTGAAATCAATTTAAAATTACAGAATGCTGTATGCCATATTTACTAATTAAAAACAATTTACGGCAAAATGTGATGGTACTCACATTGTACGATTGACCAGTTTCGTCTTTCTTATATCCTATAGAAAAATGCGAAACTGATCGGTCGTAGGATACGAGTACAACAACATTTTGTAACTTCTCCATTTTTTGTTTTGTTTTGTTACAAATTATGATTTAAAATAATCGAAATCGAGATACAAAGATACCATAAATATCCAATTGAAAAATATAAACTATGCAAACAAAAAAAAGTCTTAATTAAAATTGACAAACATTGTTTTTGGAATAAATGCCTCAATTTGTAGTATGACATGTAAAACATAAAATTAAATTTTAAACTTTATAAATTTAGCACGTACATCAATCCATTTATACAATTACAAATCGATAATACAGTAATCATAAAAGAGTAATGAAACCAACATTTATCTATCAAATTAAATTAATTTATCTATTTCCTAATTATATGTATTGTTTTAGTATATTTTACTGTCGTAAAACTTAAACCAACCTGTATACTCTGTACAAATTACGGTTATCGCTCTTTGATGTATTAAATCATTTTAGTGGTGTAACTTATGTGCACTTTCTAAACGCGCCAGGGGTTGTTAACTAGTAACTTATTACACATCGAATTACATTCGGTTTTCATCTTTTTAGGAGCGAAACAAAAGCTGGTTAAATGACTCGTAAATATTTTACAACTGTTGTAACAATTTAAAAGAGCATAACATCTATGAAAAGAGAACGTTTTAAGGATTTTATAGCTACAAGAAACATTTCCCCTACTTAATTAACTATACTCATCAAGAAAGCAAAACAATAGAAGCAAATTTGTAAGGAATAATTCAAAGAAGCTTTAAGCATGCTTACTTCAAAGTTTCAATTAAATTTTTAATGAAAATTGTAAATTGAAATGGAGAACGAACAAATTTTATTCTAGATAAAATTAAGAATTAAAGGGTATGTAGTTAGCTTATTTGTCAGATTATATCTTGATTTTTCTGGTCGGATGTGGATTAGTGTCCAATTTTTCATAAGTCGGTGGAAGTATAGTAAAAAGCTTGAATGATCCTTTGGAGCAGATTACACCTCGTTATGGCAAGAGCAGTAAAAATAAACTACCCTACCGGAACCAATTTATAAAGTAAAATACATCCACGTTTTAATAGAGGAGTACTTTTATAGCAGATTTTGAAGAGACATCATATACACACCCACACCTATACACCTTCAGGATAGTAGATTCGCGATAAAATTTAAATATAAAAAAAAAAACAGGATGAAACAATTGCTCCCACAATTATACCACTTAAATAAAAATTATATGAATAATTATGAATAAATCATATTCAGTTTTAACTATGTTTTATTACCACTAATATAAATTTACAAATTGAACATTGAGGGCAATTTGTTTTATGGTGTTCAATTCTAAATTTTGATCTTCTCTTCGCACAAAGGAATTGTAAATGCCCGGTGTATCATTGACTTATATGCTGACATTTTGTGTGATGCCGGATGGTTGTAATCGTTAGGTATTGTGCTATCTATAATTTTCCTGAATATTTTGAATTTTTGTTTACCTTTATATTTGGTTATTGTTAGATCTAAGAAATTTATTGAGTTGTTTATTTCCAACTCTGCTGCAAATTAAATCTTTAGGTGTATGCTATTGATAAATTGTAAGAAACTAGTTAATTGTCTCTGAGTTCCAAAAAAACTTGTTAAGATATCATCAACATACCAGTGCCAAAATGTGATGTGTTTTTTTTTTGTTTGACATTTCTGATGTCAATATTCTCTCTTCGATAGTGAACATAAATAAGGGGCGATCCCATCGGTAGTCCATTTTGATGTTTGTAAAATTCTCCGTTATATATAAAATAGTTATGTTTTATACATAGCTTGAGACCTTCGTCTTGTTTCATTTTTGTGATTGCATTGATTTTGGATCTCTCTGGAATGTCTCGAATAACATTCAAATATTTTTCTGTTCATGGTACTGAATTAAATTGGAACTTTAATTTAAAATAAAATTTATACTCGACAACATGGAAGAAGATTGGCATATAAAACTAATGCGTAATTGGGTCTCACAAATCTGTTCTTCCAATTTCTTCGAGATTTTAAAATGAATCATAAGGATTGGCCTTTTGCAAAAATTTTTGAAGGGCTCATAGGATGACCAGCTTGATAGGTAAGAGACAGCAAATATTTATCAACCGTATGAAACAAGCCAGAGCACAAAAGATATCACAGTTTAAAGCTGTATATGCCATATCATGCGAATCTAAAGCTACATCAATGAGACCAAAAACCTTAAAATCCAAATTACGTTCGAATACAAGGACTAAGATCAGAACCACCTCAATAAGAAAAAGGAACATGGATGAACCTGTAAAATAGAAGATGTAAAAAGTACGCATAAGTCTACAGAAAAGAAAAGCATTCTTTTTTGCCCCATTACATTAGATCTGGATTGTTAATATGTATGCCAATTGCAAGATGGTATTTGGTTTTCTTGCGACATTCATCGTTACTTTCCAATATTCTACTGTCACCAATTTCTTTTGTTCCATGTTGTCGGTGACGTCGATGAATTTGATACATTGCAAATGTCCCATTCTAGAAGGTAATTTTGGTATTGCGTGCTTTTCATAGTTGAATGCCAAACAAATGCAAGATCGACGGTTAGTTAGTTAGTAACCATCACAGTTTCTTTGCATGGGATATTAGGGCAAGTTATGACAAAAATGTTTGCTATCAAGACGTTTTATAGGACAAAGTTGAATCCATTTATGCTAACCAAATTTCAGTTTCCGATCGCAAGGAAAACCACAACAAATATTATCTTGAAAACATGGAATTGTTTGACAGGATTTATGTTTACCGTGTCAATAGCGAGTTATGAATACTGCACATAGGGGACATGGACCAGTGTGGCAATTGTGATAAGGTTGATGACCGCATTGACGTATACGGGAACATGGTTTTTAGCTAAATGAAGGATGTGTACCACATGCTACAGATGGATGTTATACGCTAAATTCTCATTCACAATATAATTCATCAAAACTTGTCCGCCAAAAAGGTTGAAAGAAGGTTAACATATTTCACGATGGCAAGTCTCTTCACAGTCCACATGATAAATTTGCTTACATGGCAGCGAAGAATTATGTTCCACTTCAACACAAACACCTTGCATCAAGGGCTTATGGTTTTAATTCATTATACGTCAATTCCTTGTTTACATACCCACATCGACACCATATAAAAGTGGAGAAGGGACAAATTGGACAATCCCCAATATGACAAGCTTCTTTGGAACAATGAGTATGGCTACGTTGCTCTTACTGTAAATTTAACTTAGTGATAATAAACCATAGTTAAAACTGAGTATTTTTTATTGTAATATGGATTATCACATAGTAGAGGTTAAAACAATCAAATACAATAATTATAAAATAAAAAGTATCTTTTTTGAATTTGTTTAAACTAGCTGGATCCAAACATCTTCTTTTTACCGAATTCATCATTTTGATTAAAAGTTAATGCTTTATAACTCGGATTAAACGAAGCACCATACTATTTCATCTCATTTTTTTTAAGTTTAATTATTTTAAGTTGAACTTCCAGATTGGTTACTAAACATATAATGGTCGACTGCATAGATTATAGTTAAAGCTAACAGTTTGCAATTTCGTAAAAAAAGCTACAAAATTTAGAAATGAATGCAAAATTATTTTTATTGTAGCGCGTAATATTAATCTGTTGCGTATATGTAATTTATTTATTGAAATCCTCTTAAAAGCAATTCTCTTTTGTCTTTCCATCCCTTTGCCATTATTTTTTTATTTCCTCTAAACATAGCGGCACGTCCCAGGGGTGAAATTAATCTGTTGCTCGGCGCTAATCCTTCGAATTAACATTTCGCATAAATCCTTCCTTGATCCAAGGCGTGATTTTTCCATTGCCAAACCGCTTAAGGGGATCGTTTCTATGCGGTCCCAAACCTAACATTTGGATAAAATAACTTAGTAGGTATCTTATTTACAAGATTAATTATATTTCATGTAAAAATAAAAATAAAAATAAAATAAAATAAAAATCGCAGGTTCATTTCATTTAAAAAAGCTGTGCAATATGTAAAGGTAAATTAAATTCGCTGTTCAAATCACTCATGTTCATGTTAAAAATGGAATCAATCTTAACAAGGTTGGTAGTGATATCAGGTTTTGTTTATTTATTTTTCAATCAATCAATTTTAGTAATATTAACTGCTGTTTCTTTAAACATAAAAAATGCAGTACTTCTTATAAAACATAAATCTGACTAATACCTAATTGGCATTTTAATTTTATTATTATTATTTATTTGCAGTACTTGGAAAACTTTTATAGCTGTTGAAATTTTATTACCTTTATTTAATAGGTTTTGTACAGACGAGAGTAATGAGACAATAAGGTTCTAATAAACATTGTTGAAAAACGATTTATTTAATTCTTACACTTCAGTAACTTTTGTTTTTAACATTTTTCAAATATACTTTTAATTGCCAATGTATTTTCTTTTCAATATAATTGTATCTTCTCTATATTTCCTCTTTTTGTATTTGTTTGAGTTTTATTTGAGGACAAACAAGATAAACGAGCAAATAGCTTCATCCCTTATTTTATCCCTTTTTAATTAAAATAAATACAAGAAATAAATATTTGTTGACATTATAATGGCATTTCTTATTAGGGGAGTTTAATCCCTTTAGAAATATGAAAATTCTAATTAGTTAGAAATTTATGAGTTAAACCTGGTAAGAGATATGTTTTCATCTAGGATCTCAACTACATGAATATTAAATTCGTCTTAGGTTAAAAGATAATCAACCGTTGAAGGTAAAGGTTAATGCTAACATTTATAGAGCAATTTGATGCAGAAGCTTTAGATTTGATTAAATAATTTAATTTCGTAATTACTTATAATAAAATTATTTTTTAGATGTTGCATTCGAAGAGCAATCATCATATGTTGGAACAGCCCAGCTGGTCCAGTCAATCAGCGAGTCCTTCGCCACCACCACCGTTACCACCGCCGGTAGCAGCAAGATGGGCTCGTGTAGAACAGAATAGTAACGATTCTTGTCCCCATTGTAGAGGTCGCCTAGCATCACTTCCCACAAGGACCACTTCCCTTAGTAGTTATTCAGGATGCAAAGGTAATTGCTAATTAGAAATTCTCTGAAAGCCACCAAACCAAAACGGTTAAGTAGTTAGTTTTGGATGTGTAATAAAATTAGCCTGTAAGTTAGTAGATACATTAAAGAAAAATTAAAAGGAAATTTTGATTTAATTAATCGTAGTATGGCAATTTCCACTCCAAAATTTAAATTGACCAGAAAATCTGAATTTCATATAGATAGTCGCTTTTATTGATTTCGGTTTGGTGCAAATTATTTACCCGATATTTTATCGAAATGAAATGAATATTCATACAGTCGATTGTCTTTATGCAAATATTAGGTTTTGTGTACATGTAGTTCCATTCGTGGTAATTGAATTTATTGCACATTTGTATAAAATCTGCGGGCGGAAAATGTAAGACTTAATCGAGGAGAAAAATTGTAAAAATTATTATTTTTTAATTACAAAATGAAAATAAGTAATTTAAAATTGAAATACATCGATCGTTGTTAAGAGTTTTGCATCTCTTGTAATTTATGGTTCTGCCAGCCGTATGTTTTTAGTAGTTAAAGTACATAACAAAAAATTATGATTATTTAAAAATTAAATAATTTTCATATTAAGATTTCAAAGATATAATATGCCTTTTCGTAATCCCTTCCAGCATTAAGTATGAATAGGTGATGCTGTTTAATTAATACAGTTTCGAACTTCTAAAGTTCATAATTGCAAGTTTACTTATAAAAACATATAACTTACGTTATATTCATGATGCAATATTGGGAACTAAAAACTTTTTACTGTACACAAAGATTAAAGAGAATGTACAAAGATTTGTTAGCATAGTCTAATAATAGTGAAATATTTATTAATTATAATATTATTCATGGACACATTTTATTTTATGATCAAACTGCAACTGAAATTACTTCCGATCCTGTATTTATAATTGAAGAATTAAATAGAAGGGAATTAGAAACGATGATCCCAAAAAGAAGATAGAGAAAATATTGAGATAAGATTTGCTCGGAATGAAGAGTGTATGGTCACCTTAAACGATCTTCATAAATATCGATGGGTATGTAAGAGGAAAGGGAAATTAATTTTCTGTTGCTTCTAGCTCCAGAAGTTGAACAGAACCTGTGCGCGCATAAGTGTTCTATTGCACTCCGGGGCTCATAAAGCTCGAGGCTAAGAAGCAGCTAATATATTAATATCAAAGCAACACATAAGTAATCTTCTGCATTTTACGTTCTGAATTTACATAAAAATTTTAATTAGATGTTAAATATTTACATATAGTAATCAATTCTATTACATATAAATAAAAAATATGGAATTGTAATTTTTTTTCATGTAAAGTTTTATTGGAGAATGATTGGCTATATTCGAATCACATTATTCATTTAAATATTTCCATACGCAAAATAAAAACTAGTTGGACTGTTTGATATTTACATTATTTATTATTTTTAAACAATTATACCCTTCGGGCCAATTATAAATTAAAAAAAAAACATCGAAATATCAAATTTTACAAAGATTTAATTGATCCTTCAGATATAAGAGCCATAACGAACAAACACATGCAAATACGGAAATTTTGTGAAATTCTGTTTTTCTATTCTAATTTCCGGAAAGGTTTTTTAAATTCATTAAAAACTCGACTTTCAATTTATCGCCAATTACGATATTTTCATTCATTGCTAGAACTAAAAAAAAAAACAGATTTTAAAGTTCAGCGGGCATTTTTAAAAAGTTTATGCAATTTATATACTAGTTAAACAAATAATTAGGAATATGAACACGATTTGATAGGTTCCAAATATTTACACGAAAAAATAATTAAAAAAATTGGGAAATTCATATACGATTTCGTTTTATTTTATATCGAATTTCCTTTCCCTGATATTTTTCATGAATATTTTCTAATCTACCCCAAAGCGTACAAGTTTATCATATAACATATCACCCTATAAAGTAATATTGCATCAATAAAACCCACCCCAATCCATTAATTAAATATTACTCGTTCACCCGGAAAACTTTTTATGCCATCACGAGAAAAAAAAATAATAAAGCCCGACTTTTTATGGACAATAAATATTAACGAGAATCCATAAATGGCACGAAGAAATTTTCACCACAAATTACCAATTTTAAAATAAAAAAATTAATATTCTTCCTACATTATTAACATCATCAAAGTTTACTTTAAAGTTTTCTTACAATTTACTTTCCGCCAAAACATCCGAATGTTATGTAAACAAACAAGTGGTTCTGATTTAATTTTCTCTGTTTGTTTTATGTAACGCAATTCAGTGGAATGATGGAAACTCATGTTCGTGTTAAATTATAATTGTATGCGAAATGCATGAAATTCAATGCAAAATAAACGCTAAAATATCTTTTACGTCTATGAACACAAATGTTCTGTTCAATTAATTAGCTTCAGTGGACAGAAATAACGCGGTACATTACACGATTTCAACATTGAACATGATAATCTTATGAAATTGCACCTGCCGGAACTAAATTAGGACATAATTCTACATTTCATGGATTTATAATTTATGTTAATTTATACACATCAACATAGATATCATGGTATTCGAGTGAGATATGTTAAATTTACAGTTGTGTTGCTATGGATGCTGTAACGTACCTCATTTTCCAACTCTTTGTATATTAATGCCGAATAATGAATGTCTCTTCAATTTAATGTGTACTTAGGATAATGTAACATATCTCTCTAGCAACAATTTGTAGCATCAAAAGACATTACAGTTATTAATGGACATACATTTTAAAACTTATTTTTAATTAAAGGGTTTCTGCTATTCTGATCTTTAATTTCTAGAGATTCTCTCTCAGCAAATACTAAAAAGAATGAAAAAAAAATTGTGACTATAAAATTTTAAGATTTCAAACTGTTAATTCAAAATATCTTTAATTTATTTTCAATTTAATAAAATTGAGTCATTCGAACAATTAAATTTCCTTTTAGTGGATCCCATTGAAAAATTGGGACTCGTTATGGTTCAATTAAATTTTATTTAAGTTGGACTTTGCTTTGAAAGCGTTTTGTAATAGGGAGCAGTTTTAATTCGTGAGTTTCTTGTTTGAATAAATAATAAAGGGGAGAATCGAATGGTGAAGTGGTGGTTGGAAAATATACGCTTGAAAGAAAGGAGTGCAATCGAGTGTTTTGTTTTCAAAGAGAGCATTGTGATTTGTAGAAATTTTGAAACAACTTAAATAAACAAAAAAATAAAAATAAAAAATCGCGTGACTTCTTTAAAGTAGAATTCAAATAAAAGAAATTCTTTTTCAAAAATATTAACTTTCTTGCACCATACATATAATAGGTCAAAAGAAGGAACCACCTCAATTTTTTATTAATCTAAATATACATCAGGAGCAATTTTGTATATTGTCGGTTTATTTATGAAAGTCAATATGTACATATTTTATTTTTATTTTTATTTTCAGTTTAAAGTGCTTGTTAAACTAGTTTAAAATAATCATCACCTAGATTTAATAAACAAAACTTTTCAGAAATTTTATCTTGGTGTAAATTAACCTCCACCTTGCATCCTCAAGCACAAAAAAGGCTTTCACGAATATCACACCCCCAACTTTACATTACAGGGTCGACTTTTTTGTCATAAACTCACTGCTCTCCGACCATTTATCCCTTGATGAAAAGCAGTTTGCGTCAGTTCTCACTGTTTTTACATATCTCACCTATCATCATTTCATTAAAATAATGCTCCCTACTTTTTTAACTTTACAAAAAGTATACTCTAATATTAAAAAAAAAGATTCACGTTGTGTTATAAAGACAAGTTTAATGAATAGTTTTAGAATATAATAGGAAAGAAAAGCGGTAATTTTGTATAGGGCGTTTTATATCTCATCATAAAAATGCTGGTCGGTTGCTTAATTAAGGGTAAATTTCGCTCTACAGGGGGTAATTTCGGATTAGCTTACAACGCATAAAGTTATTTTTTATTGCACGGCAGTGTGGAGTTTCATTTTTTCCGCTGAAATGCAAAAATTTAGGAGACATTTTAATTTTTATGTTCCCTTACAGCAATTTTTTCTAAAAAAAAAAATGATTTAGTTTGATACCTGATTTTAATACGAGAAGCTCATTTAAATTTTCAATTTCCCATGTTTTCAATCAGACTATTAAAAACTCTGCATTAATTTCCTTGAATTCTTGATGTGTTTATCATTATACCACTCTTACAGTCAATTTATTTCCTGTGGGGAGACAAAAAATAATAAGATGGAAATGTAATATCTTGACTGTTTTCTTTCGGTTAAGAATTTTTATTTTTTAATGGAATTACATGGACGGGAAATGTATATTCTTTAAAAGCGACACTTCTATGCTAAATGTTGGAAAGAAAATGCGGTATAAGTATTAAGAGATGGGGGCGGAGGAAAAAAAAAACAGCACGAGAAAAACTAACCTGAAGAAAGTTGAAAGCTGCATCCACTCAACATGGAATCTGACGGGTATTACTGAAAAGTTTTTAATGAAAGGGGGGAAAATGAGAGGTATATTCCATAACAGATTAAAATTTGTACTTAAATGAACACAAAGAAATGCGAGATTATGATTCCGACTGTACATAATAATACATTTACAATAAATGTAAAACTTAAAAGTAGTTCTTTGTTAAATATTTATTATATTTTTTATTATTATTTTTCATACATTCAAAACATTTTATTGTTAATGTAATTAATGTTACAAATGTACATCAATAGTTCGTTTGTTATGAATTTAAACAACAAACTGCATTTTAAATCGCGATTTAATATTTAAATCCAGCTTTATTTTTTTTTTTTTAATTTATTTAATAGGCAATAGTTCAGTCAAATTAGCCAAAATTAAAATAAACAGAAAAAATAATTCAGAGAGTTTTGGAAATTGGTACAGTTGTTCATTTAAGTGTACATACTTAAAGTCCTCAAGTGTGGGGTGTGAATTGGGCATCTCTTCCGGAATTACCTTATAATCCTTCCAATAAGTAGATTGAGTTAATTTCAAATGGTAATTAACTCTTTACATACGAACAGATTTTTTAAGTTAATAGATTTAATTTCCTGGAAAATTGCATTTTAAGTGTTTTGAACATGATGAATATTTGCGATAATTGAGATGATTTGCTTGTACACGGAATATATGTTGCTTGGAAACACCTCGAGTTCGCAGAACAAGTGGTGTTTCCCCAAGCAACATAAATTGATTGAGCTAATAAAGAGACCGAAAACATCTTTACCGTACGAATTATCTTTTAAAAGATTGTTGTTCAAATTTATACGAAACTAAATTATTAAACTAGTTTGAAAATAGCTATTTTTATAAGAAGAATGAAAAGGTAGAAATTAACACTCGTATGATAGCGTTAATTACATATTTGAGGGCGTAGCTTAGCGTCAATAGCTAATTGGCAACTCCAAACTTCTTAATAGGCTTGATGGCGCAGTTTCTAGATCACAGAATCTCTTTAAAAAATGTAGTTTCTCTCATAAATCTATAGTATTTTTGAAAGCTTTTTCTTAGAAAAACATTTGGAGTTATTACACTATTATAACAGAAGTATATTTACTAATTAGTGTTAATTTATGACATGTACATTAAAATATGGAATAAAACTGTTCATGTAAGTTAATTAATAAACAAAATATACCTGTAAAGAGTATTCAAGTAAATTTATCATCCAAACTGTTTTGTTGATTTTTTTTCATTTGATTATCTGTGTAAACTTTCCAATACAAACAGATGTGTATAAAAATCTACACATTCCACCCACTGTACACCCTTCCAATATTTGTCTAAATTGTAAACCAGATATCCCTAAAATCCATAAACATACCGAGTTATTATTAGAAGATGTAAGTTTGAAATCTTGGATGTAATAGAACTATAAATTAATTTTCATCGTAATATAAAATTATTCACTCAATTAGTTTTAAAATGTCGCTTTCAAAAATCAAATTAAATTTAAAAATAAAACAGGTATCCCAGGTTTACAGTTGAGAAAACAGATGCTCTTTGTGACGATCGGACACCGATAAACATGGGGTTTATATGATCCTGCCGCTTTGTAATCTAATTTTATTAAAAATAAAACTGTGAACTTTATCTAGGGGGGATATAGAACGGTGCTGGCTTTATAATACAATACTTTGTAAATAATAACAAGGTCAAATTGGACGCGAGTTTCAATGTTAAATTCTAATTGGAATGTGCCGATGTTGATTCCGATTTAATTAAAAATTTAAATTTGAATGGCATATCGGAGGTACTCGGGTGACTGTTTGCGTTTTTAATTCCATTTGAATTGCACTGGTTGCATGCAGCTCATCTGAAATAACTAAAAATAATTTATTTAATGGAATGGCAAATATCCCCATGCAAAAAATAAATCCGGTACCGTTTTTTTTTTCTGTAGGGAATTAATTAATTAAACATATTCCTTACATCTATATTTACAAATATTTACTTATGAACCAGATTATTTTTTTAATTGTCTGCCAAAGGGTTTATAAAAGAAAATGTAAATAGAATAACAATTTAAAAATAACAATTTTTTGTTTAATTTTTATACCTCTTGCGCTAAACCTGGGCTTACACAGCTGTTTCGCGAAACAAGTTGTTTCAAGAAACATACTCGCAAAACAGTTTCGTGATTTAATTATTATTATTTTTTGTTGTTAAGTTTATAATAAATAATTTTAGGAATTTCCATGCCAATAAACTTCAACTCTGATGAAACTTTATTTCTAAAGATGAAAATCGGATTAAAAGTAAATTTAAGTTTTTGTCTTAAACACCACAATTAAATGTGTCCCAAAAGTTACGCAAGAAGTAATTTAAAAATAATAATAATAAACACAACTTTATAATTAAAAAATCTTTATTGATTTATAAAGAATAAAGAATAAGGCTATATACTTATGGAATAGCATATCAGGTGAATGACCTCCACGGCTGGCATAAATGTGGATGAAGTTCATTGAAACAGTGCTCAATTTGCTCTTTCAAGGCATCAAAAATCCAAAAGAAAAAGTCCAACGACGTTAAATCACAAGAACTGGGCAGCCAATTCAGACCACCAAAATGGAAAATTACATGTAGAGAAAATAACTCATACAGTAATTAAATTGTTTCTTGGACTGCATAACATATGGTACGTTTTTGAAACCATATGTTACCTATTATCCACATCTTGAAATTTAGTCAAAAACTGTATTATTTTGTTGTGATAGGAAGAACCATTAACTGTTATTACCTTACCAGCCGTATTTTATAAAATAACTTCTTTTTGGCTAAAACTTCACTAAATTGGAAATTTTCTTATAAAATTTGGAATTTTTTAAAATCTTTGATCATTCAAACATGAAGGAACTTTATAAGTCAAAATTCATTACAATTCCGTAAAAATCTTTTGAAAGATTTTTCAAAACGATTTCCCGAATTTATTTAAGTGAAAATTCAATGAAAATCCTGGAAATTCCATTTATCCATCTGGTTTTTTTATTCTCCTGAACATTCTTAAAAACGAAAACTTAAAAAAATTCTTTAGAAAATATCACAATTTTCCCAAATTTTTGTAAGTCGTAAGTTGGTAACACAAATTATGTTGCACCAACCACGATACTTGTATTAAAAGCAAAAAGTTGGCTTAGCCCATCGTTCTCATAGAAACCAAAATTATTATTATTTTACAATTGCATCCAAGTTATCGTAATGCTGTGCAGCATAAAAGTGAAAAGCAAAATTTTTGTAAAACGTTAATAAATAATTCCAAAATGTGTGCTATGATTATGGAAATATCTCCACACAGAACCATTGATCTTCTATTAATTACTGAGTGTGGATCATCAAATTTTGTTGTGTTATAAAATTAAATTGTATTAGGCTGCTGACAATACACAAACCAGAAAACGACAACCAAAATGGAGAAGATATTTAAGGGAATTAAAACATTATCGAGGGCAAAATACCGGTATTGGCAAAATGAGTTAAGGTAAAAATAATGACATCCAATACATCACAATTCATAGATTTGGATAATTCACAATCAGTTAAACTGGAATATATACCTAGAACAATTGATTTGCATATATCATTATTTTACTTCCAAAACATTGCGGAAGCAGCATTTGGAATCACTTTAAAATTCTTGTGATGAAGCGGTTAGAAAAATGTGAGATAGTAGAAGAGATATATAAACACCTGCCAATAGAAAAGTTCCGACAGAAGAAGATGAAGAAGCAGAATTAATGTTATTTAAATGTGATTTGTATCTACGAAATATTATGAATTCTAGTTTAGCAGGATTTCGGTAAATCTCGAACATTATATATTGTACAAATTAAAAATTTGAGTAATTCCAAAAATACGGACTCCTCCATTGGAAAAAATTTAGATTAATCCAAGATTTTAGTATGTATTCAAAAAGGACCGCCAAGAGTTTTGTATTATTGTTCAGATTCAAAGCAATATTTTCGAGCACTTAATAATTGAGTTTTGAATAGAACGCAACTGAACTGTATGAAATAAATCATGATGTGCTTTATCAGAAAGGGCTAATGCCTAAGAAATTTTTTACATTAATACACAAAAGAAGAAATTGTTTTTATACTATAAGGAATTTGTCAATTAAAATTAACTTGGTCTTGTTGTAAAGGGTGCAGCAGTGGCAAAATCAATTCGAGAATTTGGAGATGCTGCGAAGAATCTTCGTGATATTTCCAAATACTTGAACTGATTTTGCCACATATATTATAGCTCAAATTATTTAATCAGGAAATTCTTACCCTTACCGCAAAGAATGTTAACTTTTTAAAGTTATGGCAAAACAAATAAATTTGAACCTTCATTAAACGATAACGGAAGACATAAGCTTCTCGCTGCACCTTTACAACAATGCTAAGTAAAATTAACTTATAAATCCCTTAGAGTATACAAACGATTTCTTCTTCTGTGCATTAATGTGGAAATATTTTAAATTTTAATCCTTCCTGATATAGTACATTATGATTTATGTTTTACTCAATTTAGTTGTGTCCTATTCAAAACACAATTCTTAGGTAATCCACAAACTGGTCAAAAGCGCCTATTTTATAATAGACATGTCTTACTGTACATATATACCACCATTACCATGTAAAAATAAACATTTTTTTATAGTAAAACAAGTGTTTTTTGTTTTATACTTTTTTTTCTATGTATTATGCCTCCGAGGAAAAGCAATAGCTTAAATTTAATTTTTATACAAAACTTAGAAAGCATGAAGTTGTTAATATTTAGTTTTCCATGTAAGTATCAAACAATTTGTTTCGACAAGCAAATTTTATAAAAAAGGAATTTTTCTATTACGTGTATACAATGATTACTTTGTAACACTGTTTTTTAGGCCAAAACAGTGCTTCAGAGTGATAATTTGTAGCACTATGTTTGGTAACTTCAATTATTTTAAAATTATCAGCAAATTTCAGTGAAGATGTCATGAAGAGCCAATTATTCAAGATTATTTTCAAAAATTCCTGCAATCTAAAAAATTTTTATTGAATTTTCATGTGTCATTGCTTTGTTTATATTGCCAACTTTAAAAAATTAAAACTATTAAAATTAAAAAGTAAATAAATACAAATTTTACGCGAAATAGAAAAAATTCTATGAAAAACTTTTATTATAACCACCACTTGTAAAACGCACACATTAGCGCAACTCGACGCTTCGCGTATCGTTGAGCAAATTGTGTTCGTTTTACAAGACTGTTCTCTTTCTTTATTGTTTCCTCATAAAGAGCGATTTTTAGAATATATATACAGATCTAAGTCTCACGGTATTAAATATACCTACCAAATTTCAATTTGATCGGCTCAGCCGTTTAATTGCTAGAGCGTTCAAAAAATGGTCATATACAAACCCGTGATATGATCGGAAAAACTTCATAAACGTATTTCGGGGACCTTAAAGGTGAATTGGCATAAGGTCGATTTTTTTTGATGATTAAAAAACACTTGTTATAAAAAACTGTTTATTTGTACATGGTAATGATGCTATTTATGTACAGTAAGATGGAAGGAAACACGTCTATTATAAAACAGACGCTTGGGACCCATTCGTGGATTGCCTAAGAATTATGTTTTGAATAGGACGCAAGTAAATTAAGTAAAATAAATCTTGATGTACTATATCAGGAAGGATTAAAATTTAAAATATTTTCACATTAATATACAGAACAAGAAATTGTTTATATACTCTAAGGGATTTATCAGTTAATTTTACTTGACATTGTTGTAAAACTGCAGCGGGAAACTTCTGTCTTCTACTTCTTAACTCTCTAATTTGTTTTGCTATAAATCTAAAAAGTTAACATTCTTTGTGGTAAGGGTATAGAATTTCCTGATTAAATAATTTGAGCTCTAATATATGTGGCAAAATCAGTTCAAGTATTTGCAAATATCACGAAGATTCTTCGCAGCATCTCCAAATTCTCGAATCGATTTTGCCACTGCTGCACCTTTACAACAACACCAAATTAAATTTAACTTACAAATCCCTTATAGTATAAAAACTATTTCTTCTTTTGTGTATTAATGTAAAAATTTCTTAGGTATTAGTCCTTACTGATAGAGCACATAATGGTTTATTTCATACAGTTCAGTTGCGTTCTATTCAAAACTCAATTATTAAGTGCTCTTTGAATATGAACAAACAAAATTCTTGGTAGTACTTTTTGGATACATACAAAAATCTGTAACTAATCCCAGTTTTTTTCTGTGGAGGGGTCCCGTATTTTTGGAATTGCTTAAATTGTTAATTTTTACAATCTATAATGTTCGGGATTTGCCGAAGTAGTACTAAACTAAAATGCACAATATTTCATAGTTACAAATCACATTTAAATAACATGAATTCCGTTTCATCTTCTTCTGTCGGAACTTTTCTCTTGGCAGCTGTTTATATATCTCTTCTACAATCTCACATTTTTCTACTGCTTCATCAAAGGAATTTGTGATTGGATAGTGATTCAAAATGCTGCTTCCGAAATTTTTTGGAAATAAAATAATATGTATAGCAACTCTTCTAGGTATATATCCCAGTTTAACTGATTATGAATTATCCAAATGTATGAATTTTGCAAATACCGGTATTTTGCCCTCAATAAATGTTTTAAAAGTCCCTTAAATATCTTCTCCATTTTGATTGCCGTTTTCTGGCGTGTGCAATGTCAGCTGCCTAATATAATTCAATTTTGTAACACATCGGAATTTGATGCTCCATACTCAGTAATTAATAGAACATCATTGGGTTTGTGTGGAGATATTTTGATAACCACACTACACATTTTTAAATTATTTATTAAACGTTTTACAAAAATTTTGCTTCTCAATTTTGTACTTCACAATATTACGATAACTTGGATGCAATTGTAAAATAATAATAATTTTGGTTTCTATAAGAACGATGGGCTAAGCCTACTTTTTGCTTTTAATACAAATATCGCGTTTGTGTATTATAATTTGTGTTGCCAACCATTGCCAACTTTGGACTTTAAAAATTTTTTTAAAAAATCAACAGCAATTTTTGAAGTTTTAAGAAATTATTAACATTTTCTAATTTCGGTTTCTTTTTATTAAATTTATAATTTTCTTTCGTTCCTTGATAAATTTTTTAAGAACGTTCAGAGGAATAGAAAAACTAGTAAGATGAATATAATTTTCAGGATTTTAATAAAATGTTCTCGTTTTTTAAGTAAATTTGGGAAATTATTTTGAAAAATCTTTAAAGAGAATTTTACGGAATTGTGATGATTTTTGACTTATAAAGTTCCTTCATGTTTGAATGATTAAAAATTTTAAAAATCTCCAAATTTTCTAAAGAAGCTTCCACTGTATAAATATCGCATAAATGGTGAATGAGCCGGGATTGAAGTATACTAATTTTAAATCGATAACAGTTTGACTTTAATATGTTTCTATATTCTAATAAATTTTTGAAAATTATTTTCTCTAGTCGCCGCTGAAAAAATAACTAAAATGGCACGAAATAGACAATTGTAGGATCACTGTTCCAAAAATTTTGTGAATCGCATGGCCTGACACTGTTTTGTGTGTGTTCGTTTTTTGTATTCCTCTGCTTTTGCACGACGATTTTTCAACCCTAATGATCAAAGAAATAAAAATATTAAATTTAATTTTTATTTTCTAGTCAAAATACAATAAAATCAATCTAATACATCATGATATTGAGTAAGCAGAAATTCATAATTGAACAATTATTATCTGCAGCAGTATTTGCTTTCTACTTTTTACTTAAGTTCATTAGTTCAGGAGACATGCAGCAAATTTGCACAAACCGATTAACCTATTAGAACGTTTGTTTAGAATCACGACCGTTCCAATTCTGCAGATAAACATTGAAAATTGTAGTCTCTTAATTTCAAAAAGATTGCACTAATTCATTTTCAATTTTTATATAGACGCACATAATAGAGGCAAAACTGCAGTTGAATTTTGTACTTTTCAACTACATAATTTGGTATATTTGTAGTTAAAATAATGAATAAAAATCATTACCTCTATTTGCGACATTATTTTGCGTTAACATTAATTGCGTTGGTAAACTAAGTTCCTTCCTACGCAAAACAACATTTATGTGAAATGCTAGAATTAATTAATTTAATTAAACCACATGAAGCTGTACGAAAACAAAAATAGTACATACCTGAGGGGCAGCGAGCGTCAGTTTAGGATTTCGTTTCACATCGAATTGTTTTAAAGTATATATTATCCAAAACATACACATATAGATAAATTTCTCAATGTAAATTGAAATCTAGGACGTAACGTTTATTTTATCTTAGCTATTATAACTTAGTCCAGTACCATAATGAGGCTAATATGAAACTCGTTTGGGTTTCATAATAGTAATGTTAGCCATTCATATGTAATTAAAGCGTGGATCATACGGTACTATTTCGTATTATGTACTTTAAGAAATATTCCGTCTTAATTCTTCATTCTGCGCTTTTTACGTCCACTTTTCGGATGTATCATTTATCTTACCCAGATCCATATATTTCTTCTTGGAAGGGTGAATCCACGTTTTTTTTTATGTGACATAAAACAATACGCAAGGCTAAAATAAAACAAATAATATTTATGCTAGTAGTGTTATCAGTGCGGGAACAGATAACTTCATTAAATGTATTGAGCGAGCTCTCGCAAACCCTAAAATACAACGGTTGGAAATAAATTTGTTTGTATGTAACCGAAACTGAATTATTCCTCACTGTCAAATTGGATCATAAGTCAACCCTGCCGATCCGTAATTGCATTTTGTAGAGATATACGTGTAGATATGCTTGTAATGTTCCGCGACGATGGGTGAATTATTACGAAGATGACTAATGCAACAACACGCAAGAAAAAATGAAAATCCACCCTATACAATTTCCATTTTAACAAATTTGTTCATATACCGAAAATTAACGCATAAATATTTAAAGCACGCACCTTCTCTTCCCAATCCTCTGGCATAATCAATATCTTCTGATAATTGATTGCTGGTTAGGATTAGAGTAATCCCAATGTGTAAGTATTCGGAAGACACACATTTACCATTTGAATTTCAATAGAAATCGTGTCGGAAAAAATTCCCGCGTGATTTTCCAGTTTCTTTGCAGTAAAAGAAGGCAATCAGAACGTTAGACCATCAAGAATGATGGCGTCGCGTTCTCCGGATGTGATTTACATAAAAAATTTTCCCCACCTAAAAAAGAAATAAATTCAATCCATTTGTGAAGTTGCAGAGTTGAGTATGATTTTATGAAATGTTCTCGGAATAATCGTCGTGAAACTAGAGAGATAGGTAATTGAAAACCAACCTAAGAGGAATTGAAAGCTTTCAATTGAATTGCGTTAAACAAAATGGAGATTCTTTTAGTTTTATAAAGTTCGTATTTTCTAATCATACATAACATATATCATCATATATAAGGATAATAATGCACGTTACTTCGTTATCAAGTAATAAACTCTTCTATGTATAAAGTATTCTATAAACTTTAAAGATAAAATCTCTTCCTTTATGGTAGTCATCAGTACAACATTTAGATATTGCATAGATGCCATTGCAACAGATCTACCTTTCCTTGTCTGCCATTAATCATGCTAATTTCTTCATTTGACATTGGATATACATATACTGCAGACTGTTCATTTTTCTGCATCATTACATTCAAAATGCTTACTCAGCAATTATTTCACACAAATTAAAAATGCAGTATTTAAAAGTTTACAATGTTGCAAAAAAAAACGCGAAGTAAATTTTCCATTTCATTAGATACGTGTTAATACACTTCCATCCAATCTGATTGAATATAAAACTTCATTCTGAAATACCGTAACAAACTGTTGCAAAACACCGTCTTTGCAATATCCGTACATATCATCGCTCGTTAATTCCAACATGTATTTCCATCCCTCCTTTACATTTATTCAAAGCGCGTAACTTTTATTCGATTATCGATAAATAAACCTGCACCCCATACCTTTAAATCATTAATAAAACAGAAACAGGTCTGTTATCATTTCACCCATTTACAAAAGATCTAACCCAAAAGCATGCGGAACTCGTATACATCTACATTTTAAAATACGTCCGGTATTGTTTTCGAAATTCTATATGATTAATTAACGAATTTAAACTCGATGCGGAGTTTATTTTAATTACTTTACAAATTAAAGAGAATTAAAACTTTTTTCAACTTGTAGACTGACTCGTATTCGGAATAAAACGAATCCACTGCGACTCGGAATTTTATAATTCAGAAGCAGGACTTTACAATTTAACACAAGACATCTATAAACGTTTATATCAAAATAACTCACCTTTATCATTTATTATTTGTTAAGGCAGTACCTGAGTGCTATATTATTTATAGAAATATAATTATATAAAAATATTCAGTCAGTTTTTACATTTATTAGATTATGCGGCTATTTTAAAATTTTGAATTTGTATTTATCAAAATGTATAGAAAGGAATATATTTTTTTAGAATCATATTATCGATTAGTATCAATAGTATTTTAAGCTAAAGATTAAAATTGTGAACTAAGATTAATTTTTGTTTAATTTCTGCTCACTGGTGTTGAATAATCTAAAATATTCTAAACTTTATATAATAAAGCTATTTTTTAAGCTTTTTTCACTTATTAATCAATTGTAAGTTTTGGATATCTAATCCTTCATAGATTTTAATTTCTCCATGTACTATAGAAATTTATAGTATCTACTCATAAAGGGAAAACTAAAGAAAATATAAATAAACTAAAGAAAATAAAATATAATTATTTTTCCATTTTATTTAAGGTCAGTTTAATCTTTATATTAAGAGAGTCTTCATGCTAAGACCTTATAAATGTAGGTAATTAATATATAAGTGCATGTGATATATATAGAAATTGAACATGAAGCAGGTGCTATATTCCTTACATCGTCAATCTTACAAATAATCTTGTTATAAATGAGAATATACTGCATCATATTGGTTGCGTTTATATTACTGGTACTTAAAGAGTTTAGGGAATTACAGAGTTTTTGGTTTTATAGTAGCCACCAACCCACAATAAACTAAGGATGTCCAATGTCCACTCACCTCGTTTAATGACTACGATTTTAATCGATGTGTAAAATTGTTCGGTTAAAACTGCTGCAACATCCAGATGTACATCCGAAACCTGAGAAGATTAACCGCCATTGAAAATTTACACTGCAGTTTGATTTTCGTCAGGATTCGTTTTATCTTTTCCGGTACTAATGATGTGTTGTGGGCTCAATAGTCAATCATGATCGAAGGATTTGCAGTAGGGGAGAGTTAATTTTGTTGTGTATACAAATAAATTTTTATTGTAAGTCTTTAAATTTAAAATTCATTATCCAATCTTAATTCCTTTAGTAAATTGCAGTTTAATGTTTCAATGGTCACTTTTTTTGTCTATTTCGATTAGCATTTTATTTAGAAGTTAAAGCAGCTGCCGCTTCTAATAAACAAACTTCTTTCGTACAAAACTGAATTGTACACACGTGTAATTAAACAGAGGTGTGTGGGCACATCTAACATGGATTATGCACGTGACAGTTTTACCCGAGTATTAAAACAATCGTGATTGAACGAGGTGAGTAGGCGCCTTTATACAGGTGTGCCATAGAACCATGTGAAAACTTCTCCACCGTGCGCATTGCGTTCAAGACAAGCCAAAAATGTTTCTAATATAGTTAAGTTATACGTAAATACCAAAATTACCTGCAATAAAAAATTGTAATATGTATGTCTCATGAATATAATAAATAATTGATCCTAACCTAATGAATCCTAAAAAACTAAACATGCGATGTTGACTCCAATTCTAATATATGCAGAAGAAGTTTATTAACCTCATCTTAAATTAGCAACAACAAAAAAGTTAACATTAATTACAGAAATTGCAAGTACAGTCTTATTACTAAATTTGCATTTTCTTTTTCAATCGCGATAATAATTTCAAAGTTATGAATGAAATGAAAACATTTTTCCATATACAAAAAAATCTGTCATTTTCATTCATTAAAATAAATGATAAATGTTTTGATTTCATAAGAGGATAACAAATTACTTTTTAAGCTGGAAAAATGCTTTAAAATAAAAAAGTTGCAAATTATAAAATTCCTATAAAAGAAATATGCAGATTTTAAATTATCTTACGATTATAAAATAGTTGAAGTAAAAGAATAATAATGCAGTTAATGAAAGTGATACTCCGTTAATTTCAGTTTTGCATTTATTTTTTTAAGAGAATACGGGTTTTATCGCATTTACCTTTATGGTTCTATTCTTTTTCATCAGGTGGGTAATCAATTTAGATAGGCAGAAGGTTTTCAAAATTACTTAGTAAGACTGTAGAAAAAATGAACCCCCTTGAGTGAGGTAAGATTGCGTACGTGAAGGAAGAAATTGAGTATAAAAATTTTAATCAACCGAGAGAAGGATGAGAAGAAAATTTGATCAATAAAAATGTTTAGGATACTTTTTTCTTTAGCTTATTAATTATTTACATCCTTGCTTTATTTCCCGTCTAAACTTTTACTCTTGGTTCTTTGTTTGATGTAAATAGAAGTCTCTTAGAAGTCTCGTGTTTTTCAGGGGTGCGAGGATCGGTGCGCGATTTTTAATTAAAATAAATACACCTTGTATACAACACGTGCGCGCTCATTAATACAAATTGCCATCTTTTGGTAATTCGGCTTTAACTCAAGTAGATTACTCGAATTATGTTTTAATGGTGAAAAGCGGAGGATGCTTTCTCCGCTAATCATTTTACAAAGTAGTATTATCTTTATGATAGTTCTAATTGAGATACACAGGCCGTTTTAGCTTTCAGTTGCTGAAAGAAATATTTAACTTCATCCACTTTATGTTAATTAAGTACAGAGAGGGATGGAATAAATTTCATTACTTTGGTTTTATCTTTTGTGGTAAAACTAGCCCTTGCGCATACAAATTGAATTATCCCTATTTGGTAACACCTTATTATGCCTTTACATTTTATATTCCTTAATAATTTCCCTTGAATTTTTTTATTTAAAAAATTGCTGGATTTGTTGCATCGTGACACATTTAGAGCATTAATCACCACAATAATCCTCTTTATATATATCTTCTGCGGCTTCAAAATTATTCTTAGTATCACATTTCATGTCAGATCGTGCTCCAGTTCCTCCTTAAGATTAAATAACCTATATATTACTCGACTTTTTTACCCTCTCTTGACTTGAAAATAGTTTTTCTCCATTTAACGAAAACAAAAACATATTGTATTTTATAAATCAACCGCATT
The DNA here is from genome assembly GCA_027574865.2 of Coproporus ventriculus. NCBI lineage: Eukaryota > Metazoa > Arthropoda > Insecta > Coleoptera > Staphylinidae > Coproporus > Coproporus ventriculus. The sequence continues at coordinate 41,686 of JAODAH020029069.1, forward strand.
AGGCGAGGAAAAAATATGTAACGAAATGGGTTTTATTTATTTCTTGCTAAGTTTTAGTCTCAATATTAAACATCTGAATTTTATTCTGCATATTAAATATTTGGCACAGAATTACAATTACATACATATTTTACTTCAAAATCTAAATAATTAAAAGAACCGTAAAATTACTGTAAAGATAAAATAGATTTTTGTATTTGTTTTCATGGATATTTCAGAATTCTCACAAAATTTTAAATAAAAAATAATAAATTTATACTTTCTTTTTGTATCCACATGTTTCATTGAATTAACTAAATTAGTCAAATGTGTGAATATTAAATAAAACAGATATACGAGTTAAGTTAAGCATTGCGTAGAAAATAATTTAATATAAATCCACTTTATAGTTTTAACTTTTGACGAAATTCCCCATTTAATAGAAATAGTGTTGGTAATTTGGCCAAAGTGAATTGCATTTAGTGTATAATGCCTGATAATAAGTGGACAGTAATCCTTTCTCTAATTTAAATGTTTACTCATGCGAAAATTAATTTTATATACTTTCATCCCTTAATGTTTTATCATTCGTTTCAGTTTAATATTATGTTTAGACTTAGAATGTCCCAGTACTCTTGATGTTTTTCTTTTCAAGTTTGTTAACTTCCTATCTTTATCGATAACCTTCAGATTTTATTTTTTCTAAATCGTAAATTCTGTCTTGTTTCTATATATATATTGCTATATTTTGTCCACAGCAATAAAATCTATAGTCCTCCACTTAAAAAGTAAATATGGCAAAAACATGAGCATTAATCTTGTAGTTGACGATGCACTCCTTCCACCTTCTCCTTTTCCATTTTTTTTCGTACTCTCCAATGTCTTTCATCCATCAAAAATCAATCAATATTGTTTGAGTTTAGTGTAAGATATTCTCTTTCCTCAATATAGACAAAAAAAATATTTAACTAGGAAAAGTGGCCTTTTATTAAGAGAGAAAAAAGATACAATGGGCATGAACGCACCCCTTTTGTTACCGGAAAGTGGTTTCTTATGCCGTCTCGTTATAATGCACGGTAGGATATTTTTTTATTTTTTTCGACGGGCTATTCACGTTCCGAATGTCACGCAAATGGCATTGTCGATAGGAAGATTGAGAGGAATTTTCGGAGGTCTCACATCGGGCATGTGTTTTCTCTTGGATGATTGTAGAAAGCATTCCCGCCATGTGTTCATCTCCCACGATATATGCAGAATTTTTATTTTATTCTAAATTTCTTTTATTGTTCAGTTAGTTTAGTAACTTTAGAGATGAATTTAAAATAATTCTTTAGTGCTTTTCATTAAATAAAAATATTAATATTTATTTTGTTGAGAACTAAGTCATGAATTAAATTTGTCTGCTTATTATTGGTTTGTCACACACCAATTTTCAACTATTTTTAAAATAGATTTTCCAATTTTTATGTCATAAATACTTGATGTCATTCAAGTACACATGAAATATTAACTAATATTTAATTTATTTATCTTTCTATCTAATTTATATAAGTGCTGGTTAGGAATACGCAGTTAATTAGTGAATTAATCTTGCTTTAAATATGACAATGTTAATTTGTTTTTTTCCCTTTTTTAACAATTCATGTTCTTAAATTTTTGTAAATATATTTTTGTTATTCCTTACATAAAATTTTTATTTTCTTTTTTCTCAGCAAATCTAAAAAATGAATTTGGCAATTTACCTATGTCTTGGGGCTTTTTAGAGTAGCAACCAGGAAAATTGATTTCTACAATATTATGTAGTTCAAATCCTCCCTGTTGGCAAACAATTTTTTAATAAATTCCACTACCTCCCACCCCTTCAACCCACTCACAAAATTGTGAAAAAGGTTGGAATCCGTGACTTTTCTACAGGAAGATATTAAATCATGTACCCCCCTCAAATAATTCCCTTGCTTCGGATACGACAACATTTGTACACGACAAACTATAAATCTCGCCCCGACCGAATTAAAAACCGCCCCCGCGATATTTACTTTCGCGAAACGAAACAGATGTTTTATTTATCCCTTTTGAATTATTTATTACAATCTCCTAGAAAGATAACAGAAAAAATACACCTTCTTGCCACACATTTTATATCAATCACACCTAATCCTCCGAAACTAATTTTTATATAGGAAATTCAATATTACTCCGACGAAAACGCATTTGTCTTACTTTCAAACCACTTCCAGGCTTTGCATTTGCAAAAAACGACGTATGACTTAAATTTAATTGAAGCTCACAAAAGGGTTTACTCCACGAAAATTTGTAGCTAGCAACGATTAGTTACTTAAAATCTTAATCATGGAGTATAGTTTTCCAAATTATAGCTGATGATAAATGAAACGGAAAAAAAGTAATTGAAGATAGAAAGACTGAAGATAAATAGAGGTTTTGCAAATAACAGAGATTTTATTGATAGAATAATCCCAGAAGGAATTACCTAAAGGTGATTTTAGTTTTATCTTGCTTAAGGGGATATAGAAGTAATTTTTCAAAAAAAAAAAGCCAAATGAATTTGTTTTGTTTGCAAGACAAATTTTTATTAATTCTCTGTTTTGTCAGGGGATATAAATTGTGAAGTTTGATAGAGCATACGTTGGTTTAACGTGTAAAAGCTGGAGCGTCATGTTTCTAAATAACAGTGGAACAATAGTTTATTGAATGGATGCGAAATTGCATTGGAAAACAACCGCTGGAAATGGTTTATTATGTCTTTCTTTAATTAACGTACAATTTAAAGAGCTGAGTTTAACGCTGAAATAGTTACAACTTTTGATTTAAATTTAAATTAGTTTGTTAGTTAAGTAATCATGTTTCGTTATAATTTGTAATTAAATTTATCACATTTTTTTTAATGAGGTTTTGAATTGTGTTTACTTAAAATAATTTCACTCATGTAAATGGTACGAATTTTAAAAATTATAAAAAGTCTAACTGTGTTAAAATAATCGAAACATTGATCCGATTGATCTGTTTTTAATATCATTTTAAAAGTTAAATAAATTAAAGCTTAGTGGTGTTCTAGGATATTCAGGAAGCCCTTTTTTATTCTAATTTTGTTATATTTCTTAGGTCATACAATCAGGTATAAAGTAATTTAAAGTTTCATAAAACTGAATGCATTTGTGTAATTTACAATTACTTGTTACAAGCAGTCAAAACACTAAGTTTTAGTTTCCACTCATATAGTTGCATCTGCAAGTTGTTTTACATTTTAACTCCTACATCTCACAACATCCAGAAAATCTGTGAGGAATAATGTACCAACAAGGACTCAACTTTTTAGCACAAATTAAGGCTTCAGAAAAGCAAAGTTGAAACTTCATTTATCTCTTTTCTTACTACTAAATCCACTCGGCAGCCACCGCAAGAACATCGCTGTGAAGTAAACTATTTCATGAATAAATAATTCTATCAATTTGAATAATCTAAAAATTTAATCGAGGATTCAAATGAGTATAAAATATTGAAGACAATAGATGTGTTGGAAATTAAAAAGGAATAATCCTGAGATGAATCATCCTTCATGAATGATTTATTGGTTAGCACGAAATTAGCGTGTCGATGGGCGCCTAACATTTCAGACACCCGCTGCTTCTTAATTAAAGTAATTATATTCCAAAAATAAAAAAAAACAAAGAAATTAACACTCGCCCATTAATTACAAAACAATGCGGAACAATACCTCTTAGTAATTATGTCATCAAGGATCCTAAAGAGTACCCTTTTAAGCCACACATGGGCGTAGATGCCATGTCAACAAGTTCAAAAGGGTCATGTATGAATGTTAATGAAGAAGACGAGAAGTAATTTATTTAAAATAGTAATGCATTTTAATTATACGCATTTTGATTTTTAAATCCTTTTTTTTTGTGTTTTGAATATTCATTTTAAATTTGACCTTTTTAATATTCTCGTAATTTCTATTTCATGCTAAACAAAACCCCTTGTGAATAATGAAGGAAGGATTTGAGGAGTTAATTCGAATTAACATTTTGTTGTGGGGTATAAAGAATTCAATTTCTAATTAAATCATGGAAAGTTGTTAAATTTAATCTTCATTTCCTTTAAATTTTAATTGAGTTTTTGCTTTCTGGTTAGTTGAGGTTCTATTTACATTTTAAGTTTTTTATTTGGATTTTACAGAAACTTCAATTACTCACACAAGATTATATGCTACTAATTCCTCTTCTTTCTTTTATGATTATTACATTGGACAACAAAAATGAATATTTAGAAAACTACTTTTCCTCCATTTATCAGAATAAGGCGTTTGTTGACGGAAATTTCAAATAAATATTTATAAGGAATGACTTGATGACCATCTATTTATAATAATATTAAAAAAGTGAAATAAAAATTTTCTATTTCGATTATACAATATTTTTAAAATAATAATTTTTAATTAATGATTTTATAAATGAATTCCGATTTTTAATTTAAATAATAGAATATGCAATAGCATAAATATTAATGATCAAAATTATGCGGTTTAAATAGGTAACAATTAATTGATCATTTAAAATTCCATGTGAGTTATTTCAGTTGCAAAATTGCATTCTATACAAATTAATAAATTTGTCGAATTTCCAGGTGAAATTGCGAGCCACACGTTGTTTATATTACATTCCGTAGCGTCCATAGAAAGCCGAAACTCGTTCGTTTGCTGTTATCAGACACGAAAAAAAAATATATTGGAAGGATTCCAACTGCTATAAAATTATTATTTGAGAGTTACAACTCCGATTTTTTTTAACAGTTACATTCGGTACTAGAAATTTTAACAAGTGAAAATATTTTGTAGGGAATGTTTTACATGAATTTTTAAAGGATATAAAAAAAAAATTATTCAAGAAAATTATTTTTCTTAGGAAATTTAATATTGTTTCACTGCCTTTATTAAATAGAGTTATTGTAAATTCTTTGTTGAATTGCAATCGTTTCAAAAATATGCTTTGTACTTTTCTATTTAACATAGGAAAATTGAATTGCTTTTATTTGTACGCGATTGAAGTTGCAATGTATATTTTTAGTTTTTTTTCACGTAATGGAAAATATTTCAAATATTGCAGGGAAATTTTCATGTAGTTGTCAAAGAGCAAGGATGCTTTGTCCATAAAATTTAGAAAATATAATTAGGTTGCAAAATATATATACAATATATCAGCAAAAGACAGATTTGATATGAAAAATAATAAACGAGACCTTTGTTAAATTAAAAAGGGAAATATTCCCGATCTTTTAGAAAACCGAATATAGTATGATATCAAATCGAAATAAAAAACATCGATCGGTTTTTTTAATTTTGATGTGTTGCATTTCTTAACATTAACAAACATTTCCTAATCAAAATCATAAGAATTTTGATCGAAGTGTTTATATATTGCAATAATTACGATTACCAATCTGCAACTGCAACAACTTCAATTCAATTGCAAATTTCAGTGTTGATTTTTATATTGCTGTAATGAAAATGTAAATAATAATTCTGATTTGTAACTTTTAATTACATGGCAAAACTAAAAATTCATTTCTTATGGTTGTTAAACATCGTTTTGTTGATATTTCAAAGAACCTAGTCCCTTTCTATAGCAAAATATTTTTTTGCAATTTTCTTTTCTGTCAACGAAAAAAAAAGAATAAATATTATATTTCTTTCATTTAGTTTTGTACATTTTTTGCTCAATGTAGATCCATAGCTAAATAACCCAAAAAAAAATTGCATTCCAGGAACTTTCTTTCTATTTAATCCACCCTTATATCCCCATTATCATAAAAAATAACAAAAATCTCCTCCCATACACACAAAATTGCCATTTTACTCCAACAAACTACAACTTGAAACGAAGTTTCCCTATCCCGAAACCAATATCATAAAGCGAGCCCTTTCAACAATTTTATAACAATATTTTCCCTCTCATAAGTTCATTTCTTAAATAAAGTTAAATTTTCTTCGTGTCTCCCATTATTTCTTTGATCAATCCAATACGTCCAAAATCTTGAAATGTTAAGGAATGTGCACTCAATGAAACTCATTTATTTTAAGCTCGTGGGAGGACGTTATCGACGTATGCACGGTAACCTCTCCAACCCTCAACTAATTCATAAATCACGAGATCCTCCTTCAAATCTCTCTCACTATTTATTGCACCTTAACTTGTAAATTAACTATTTCACTGTAATTGATTCGATTAAAGCAATGCTCACAGAATTAAAACGTTCATAAAAATAAAATAAATTTGTCGTTTTCTATATGAAAGCACACAGTTTGGGACATCGGAATTGCTTTTAAAGTAGGTATATCCAGCTGCTACATGTAATTCACTTAGATTTTCAATTTCTCTCAATGTTTCAATTAAGTTATTTTTCCGACGCACATACTACTGATTTTCAATAAAGTTCCAGTATCAAATATTAGAAATAGTGCGCTAGTCATTTATACTAATATTATAAAGAGGTAATGTTTATATGTTTAGATGTTCGAGGTAATTTCCGATCCTACTGATCCGATTTTAAAAATTCTTAAACTGTTAGAAAGGTATTATATCCCTGGGTGCTATAGGCTATTTTTTACTTTGGTAAATATATATTTGGGGAGGAAGGTGGGGACACTTGAGAGAATCTTGTTCAATTCTGTGGTAGTCCTTTTAATTCATTTTGTAAAAAATTGAAGTAGTAGTCTCGTATGAGGCAATTCTACAAAATGAAAAGGTCAATGAATTAACTATCGACAATACCGTAAACTTATATTATAAATTGCTTTCGACTGTTCTGTGGAAATTTTCGTCTCATCATGCATGACAGTTACAAGTATTATTAATGCCGTCATAGCATATAGAGAACTCTGAATAGTGTCAAGTCACTCTCAAATTAAGAAAAAAAAAATTGAAAGGGCTTTACTCTAAAATTTGGTTTTGTGACTTAACTCAGTTTACCTCTGTTCTGATAATATGTAAATACTTTTGAATAATGCTAATTACACAAAGAATAATTAAAAGTGCGTTATTCGCTTTAATATAATTTTAATAATTATTGTGGTTTCATTTATATTTTTAATTTTTCATTTAAAATCTTATACATATAATCATCTTTCAAGTTCCAATTCAAATGTCAAAACTTTTATTAACTAACATCCATTACTATCATTCATATATGCCCTGTAGTGATTTATTACAATTCAATCGAATAGTTACCCCAATCAAATTCCAAAATCGAATTAAATTTAATTTGAATTCGGGGAGTATTTATCACAAACGGCAATTATAATAAATTTAAATTAATTAAAAGCTAAGAAAATGCAGCAAATTTCGTTATACTGAAATTTAATATGCTACAAATTTATTAGATAACTTTACCCATGAAAATTACACGTTTTAATTAAATTCAGGTATTTCTTTTTGGATGTAAGTAAAACTTAATTAAGTTGGTGGAAAAACGTATCGGCCCCTTTTTGTATATTTAACTCGAGTGGTTTGGCCCGTTATATTTATAGCTTTGAAAAGTTTTTCCTTTTCCGCCTTAATTTTCGCCCATTTCCGTTCTCTGCTAGTCGTCAGATTATAGTCCCCCATTGGATTAAGGGATGTAAAGCACGAGGACGAAAAATATATTGGAATGAATCAGCATTTTATTTAAATTTAATATATGGACTGATTAGTTCGCAGAAAATGAAATCATTATACCAGAGTATTAATTTTCATCTCATTGCATTTATTTATTCTCTTCCGTTTTATTTTGAAGAAAATAGGATGACTTGCATTAAAACACAAATAGCTGATGAGAATGATTGGAATGGAGTAGCTTCTCTAGGGACAGAATAAAATAGAATGTTGCAGTGGTTCTCAAACTTCTCATTATTACGATTTTGTATATTGCAAAATACAAATTAGGCATCTAAACCTAAAATGAAAAAATAAATTTTGCAATTCAATAATGTTTAATTTGCCAAAGTTTATTCATGTAAAAGTACCATTTTAAAATATTAGCCAATTTGTTATATAATTGCTCTGCAGTTGTTACTACTACTGTTTCACGCAACATGTTTCGCGGTAGGGAACATGTTTACATTGTGCGATACGTATCTCGTGAAACAGTTTCGTGAAAAAGTTGCGCACAATGGTAACTTAGTTTTATATCCTGCATGTTTGGTGCAACGTTTTATTTAGTATAAACCGGAAGCGCAAAACAGCCATTAGGTGAAACATACTCACAAAATAGTTCGCGAAACAGTTACGCGCAGTAAACTTAGCTTAATAATAGAATTCTCCTTTTGTATTTGTGGCAGATTGAATCGTTCACATGATTTCTTTCACGGTTAAAATCTTTTGTTTTTTTAATACTTTTTTATGCAATTCCAAGATTGCAAGAAGTTTTGTAATCGTCCGATAATTTGATTTCTAATTTTAAATTCATCTCCGGATTTTCCGAAGAGAATAGGGGCATTGTAAAAATGATTGATGTGTCCACTACTTTTCTCTTTAAACTGTCAATCAGATATTGATCAAATATACTGTTTAGTTGTTCTTTTCGTTTTGCAAATAGCTAAAAATGTTTTCCTTTTTTATTGAAAAATAATTACACTCCTATTGGAAGAGTATTATATTTTTAAAAATATTCCTGTGACTTTTTTTCAAATTGTGTATTTAAAAATATTTTTATTGATGCTGTTGAATGTTGCATCAATAATTAAGAAAAAAACACCTTTGTTTAATATCAAAAAAGAGATTTCATTTATTTTAAATTTATTAAAGTTTTTTTTGAGTTATTTATTATTTATTATAATCTCAACTCTTAATTTATTTCCAGCATGTGTTCTCATAACCGGAACTTTCCTCTAGTTATCCGAAAACACTTTCAGTGACTACTTTAAATTCTAACCATAACTTCTTTTTTGGAATATTTAAATTCTAGATCAATCATAAATTTTTGGATGTCGAATCTAAATTAATTTTTGTTAGAAACATGAAGTATAAGGTATAACTATTTTTTAGAACAAAATATCCAAATATGTGTTCAAATTTTATTAGAGTTTTTGCATCATGATAAAATCAAATAAAAAATAAATAAATAATTTATCAAGGGGAAATTAATTAAAATTATTATTTTCAGTTACGTATTTAATATATTATTATAAACAAAAATAATCATGTACACTAGGTATAATTATTTTCGCAGCGCATTTTTGTTTATAAGTCCTTGCGTAGATACGAAACAATACGAAATAAATAAATAATATTGATCAAAGTAAACAATGTATAAAACATCAAAAGTCTGTCATTAATTAATATCTTTTTATTTGTTAATTTTACTTTCACAATTACGATCAGTTTGAATTTATATTTTACCCTATTAGTGAGTAAAATAAAAATATAAATGGTTAAGTCAAGCTTTCGTTAGATGCAAATTTTTTGTACCTAATCGTTTTTACAAAAAGTATATGTGATGCAACAAATTTATTTCATATTTTTAAAGCATATTTGCGAATTTTTTCAATCTCCAAAGGTACAATTTTGTATTATTCGCATTATTTGTCTAACTTTACTGTCAATTTATCCGTGCCTTCAGTAAAGGAGTTAATGACGATGGTCATTTTCTGTGGGTAAGTTGTTCTTTTTTTATAAAAGGTATTTATAATAACTTTTCTCAGAGTATTGTTTCAAATTAAGTGAATTTTCAAATTAAACCGAGTCTAGAAGGGAGGTGTGTTGTTTTAAAAATGTAATCAATTACATATTGCTAAAAATTTGAAATGGTACCATTATTGTATAAAAGAATTTCAATTTTTACGATATAATTTTTTGAAATTAATTATCAAGAAATAATTTGCAAACCTCTAGGGAATGAAGGTATATAATTTTGTATATGTACATATGAAATATAAATTAAGTTTTAAAATTCTATTCATATTCGATGTATATTTTTGGCATGTGTATACAAAATTAATACTCTACAATTTTAAACTTTTATTTAAAATGAGCTGGAATGGAAACTAATTTACTAAAAATTTGGATTCAACAACTGTGAAATTGCTCTAAACAAAAACTCATCGCCCCAAGTCCCTTGACAAATTGAATAAATTTATTTCAAACTAAGAAAAATCATTAAATAAAACCAAAAAGATTTACAACCTTATCTCCACTCTCCAGCGAAATAAATAAATCTTCAGTCACAACCATCATTCTGACATTCGATTCCTGCAATAATTCCTCATCAACTCAAAAATAGTAAGATACATTTTTTTTAAATTCCCCAGCTCGCTCGCAAACACAAATCATCATTCTCTAACTGTAAACCACACACAAAAAAAAGATAGATTGAAAATAAATCTTTGAAATACATCCGTTCATCCACGCGTCCCAATAATTCATAGATTTGCGCGCTCGCGAGCTGCTTTTAATTATTTTAATTTATCGGCTATTATTTTTAAATGCCGCACTTAAGTCTATTCATAACAAGATGGATGAGTGGCGAATTTGATTTATTTTACAGATTGAGGCACATGGATTTTTAAGAAATGACATCATCTCACATTAATTACTTAAATTGGTTTCTAATTAGTTTTGAAAGAGACTGTTTTAATTTTTAAAATCATATTCCAATTACCGGCTTTTATATGATTTATATGAGTACCACTCTTCAATCAAGCTTACTTAAAATGTCAAAGTTTTTGATGAGTAATATCCATTACTCTACTGCTATCATTTTGAATTTGCATAGCGATGATTTATTGCAATTCAACATTAAAATAAAATAAGAAGTAAACAGGAAATGAATATATAAAAGTTAAAACCATATATTGTCACCAATGTGAAAATAGCTACTGTTTAGTAGAGCAAAAAGTTAGTTAACTAATTTTCTTTTGCGAATCCACCTGTTCCATGATATAAATGGTTGAAATCTCCCTGTTAAAGCTTTTGAATGGGAAACTGACGAATTAAAAATACAACTTTTCACATTCATTACTTAAAAGTGGTGACTAATGACTTTTAATAGTGTATAGGAAAATTTGTATTTCTATTCTTAACATGGAAACTTTCCAATTAAAAGTTATTACCTATTGAGTGTATTCAATGATTTCAAAAGTTTTTAAATTTATTGCAACTTTTTTCCTTATATGAAAATTCAATCATAACTGGCAATATTGAATTTGTACTTATTAAATTTGCATGGTATTGTCAATTAGCAATGCGGTTTTAACTACCCCAATTTTATTAAAATCGACGTATACAATTTTGGTGGGTGGATATTTTAATCTATAATAACCATTTAAATATTTATTTATCTCATAAACAACAAATCATCTGTAAATCATAAAATTCCAAATGATCCCAATAGAATACAATCAATTACCATAATCCCTTATTGCGCAAATCACCTTTATAAATCAATAAATTTTATAATTCCTTGCAGATCTAAAACTAATTAAATCTTTTTATCTTTCTTATCATGACAACCGAGTTATTTGTTGTGTAGAAAATTATTGACAGTTTTTATTGTTTCAGGTGAGTGGGGTCAAGGGACACGAAAACATTGTAAGTAAATTTAAAAGTTTACTTGCAACACAAAAAAGTTTGAGGGAAGTTATCGTGCGGAAGCGGCCCGCCGTCAAAAATAACCTGGGGGATGAAACCAGTGAATTATTTTTTCGAGTTATGGAAATGGAATAGGAAATAACACACAAAAATATTTTCGGAGGACTTTACAAAATTGAAACAACCAGTTTAGGAACTCCAATATGAAAAGTTATCTAAACTTTTTATATGAAAAGCAGCAAGTTGTCAATGAGGGGTCACAGGTCCAATCCGGGGATGGGAAATTTGAAATTACTAAACGAAAATTTGCAATAATATTCCATTTTACTAAATGTAAATTTTTAAAATAAAATAACTCACTTCTGAAATTTAATAGTAATTTATGAAATTTGTTTATAATGCAAGGGATTTTGCCATCAGTGATTGTTTAGCTTCACTCATGCGATAATACAACATTAAAAACGAATTTCAAGTAGTATTTCAACGTCAAGTTAATATTTTGATAATCATTTCAACTTTTTAAATTATTTTAAATTCTAAACTTTCCGAGCAATCAATGTTATATTGATGCAGCCGGTGCAATTTATATCAGAATAATAATTATCTCTCGAATTAGGTAGGACACATAAAAATTCTAAACTATTTTCACGTAGGTAATTCAGTTCGACAATGAAAGATTATTTGATAAGTTTAATGTAGAATCTCTCTCCATTTACCAAAATAATTTCGGCAAAAATGGCTCATTTGTAATTTCTGATCCTATCTTCCTACATAAAACTTGACAACTGGACAGGCAGAACAAAAAATACAGGATAAAAAGAATACCTAGCTCAGAAAGTAAAAGCCAGTATCTCGTTTCTGCAAAAATTGCAGATAGAACACTCTAGTTCTTAACCTACGTTATGTTTTCTCAGCAAGCTCAGATCAATAGATAAAATATTTCTTAAGAGGTGTATTGGATTATTATCTTTTACATTGCCCAATGCAAAATACCTCGTTGAAAATAAAGATATCTTGCTGGTTTCTTAAAAAGAAAATAATTGATATTAAATTAATAAAACCTTTAGTACCTTTACTACTATCACGCTTCCATTGCTGTACTTTAATTCTTCTTCTTCTCCCAAGCCTAGTTCCTATATATTTTGGGGTCGGTCGGCCTTTCTAGTTATTGTATGCCATTTTTGCATGTTTTCATCCAGTTAGATTGGTCGATATTGGTATTATAACTTTGTTTATCATGTTCTTGAGCCATTCTGTTCATATTCAACCTTTCTTCACATTCTACACCTTTTATTCTGTGTGTTATTTGAAATAAAATAGGATAAAAAATTACAAAGCAACGATTTAGTACTCTATAGTTCTGGACGAAAAATATGCATTAACATGGTTGAATAGATATTTTTACACTAAATTACACAATTAAATTTAATGCATTCAAACGAACAAATTTATTAAAATGGATCATAAACAATTTCATATTTCTTCCTAAATTTAATTAAAATTAAATAATACCAACACCTCTTCAATTAAGTAATTTCCATAATTAATGTTAAAAAAACACATTAGTTTTAATTAAAAATCACGTTAAATATTATCGTAATAAAACACTTGAAGTTATCAGAACAAAACATAAATCATTATTGCAAGGAAGAGGACATAAAACTGTACCGACCCCGGCGATGCATAATTTGCTAGGTAGCTCCACCAGGTCGATTCTAAATTTACAATTCCAAGTTCAACCATTTGCTATAACCATTCTATGCTTCTTTTTTTTACTATCTTACCATAAGAAAAATAGGAGAGCGATCGTATACATCTAAGGGAAGTTTTAGAAGTACTTTGATGAATTTCATTTTATACATTGAAGAGGTTTAGGATACAGGAAATCGGGAAAGGAGCTTTTCATTGATATTTTATTTGTTTTTCAAGGGTTTACGAAGATTCCGATGAAACTCCTTTGGCTTTTCAATTATAAATAAGGGTGGTGTGAGTCTTTTTGGAACAATGTACTTTATTCCTATTGAATCATTACCTTATTTTTTTTTAAATTCTTTTTACTGTACTATGATCAATCCTTGTTCATATTTAATTATCGAGTTCTACGATTTTATTTTTTATTGTTTTTTAATAACAACAATCTTCTATCATTTTGCAAACTTATTGCAAAAAATTGCTTTATTTTTTGTCGTCCTTCTCCTCCAAGTATGTGTAAAACAACCGTTCCGTGAAATAGAATTTCCACCAGCTAAAATTTAATATACTATACGGATGCAGGTTCTAAAAGCTTCTGAATAAGAATGCGCTTCGGACCTTGAATTACCAAAGTAACCTTCAAAATGGTGTCCAAAATATGAAAAATTTGAATTTCAAAATTTTGATTTTATATTCACATAGAGCATCTAAATGTAGAATATACATAATTTGTTATTTGGATTTGTTCGGTTTATGCCAATGCTAGAAGAGCATTCTCAACTGGATTATATGTAAATTTATGCCAATTTTTTATTGGATGCAAATAAAGTTGCCATTAAAACGATATCAATCTATTATCAGATGTCATCAGTTATGTGTGACATTTTGTGAAATGAACTAGAACCAAATGCGTTCAAGTAAAATTCTTTATATATAAGTCGACAGTAAAATCGGTCGAACCAAAATCAATGAAATTAAAAGTAATGCATAGCACATTTTCACAAACCTACATCATCAGAAGTACATTAATTTACAAAAAATGTTACTCAAGTTCGACAAATTTAAAATATGTTATGAAACCAATTATTGAACGCGAAAGGGAAAAAATCAAGGAATTCCGCTTGAGGCATGCAGAAACTGCAGTCGACGTCATCCAAGTGAAATCACTATTTTCTGGCTTACGAAATGTAACGGCTTTAATTGCAGAGACTTCCGAAGTTGATTCAGAAGACGGGGTTAGATTTCGTGGATTAACTGTACCTGAATGTATAAATATTCTACCAAAAGCTCCTGGGAGTACTGAAGTTTTACCTGAAAGTATGTTCTGGTTGTTATTGAGTGGAGAAGCACCTTCTAGTGAACAAAGCTATGCAATTTCCAAACAATGGGCAGAACGTTCAGATCTTCCTCAGTGTGTTTCTGATTTTTTATTTACTGTACCTACAATTATTCAACCGATGACCCAGTTAACATGTGCAATTAGTTTGCTACAAATAGAAAGCGAATTTTTGTATGCATTTAACGAAGGTGTGAAAAAAGAGGATTTATGGGAGTACATTTTTGAAGATGTTATGAATATTTTGGCGAAATTACCGGTAATTGCTGCAATTATTTATACAAGAAGTTGCAAAGGAATTCATTTTGTAACACCAATTAACGATCAGAAAGATTGGTGCGGAAATTTCGCTGCTATGTTAACATTCGATGATCCTGAATTTGTGGAGTTATTGAGAATGTTCATGAGTATGACTTGTGATCATGATGGAGGTAATATTCCTCAACATTCGGCACATGTGGTAGGTTCAGGTTACGCAGATCCAGCTTTAGCTTTGGCATCTGGTTTAAATGCCCTTAGTGGTCTTTTAGTAGGTGGATCAATGCATGCTACATTAAAATGGCTTCTAAATATGCAAAAAGAATATGGCGAAAACCCAACTGTTGATAATATTACAGAATATTGCTGGAAGACTATAAAAGATGGCCATGTTATACCAGGATTTGGCCATCCAGTACTACGAAGAGTAGACCCTCGTTATATGGTTTGTAGAAATTTCGCTCAAAGATACCTCCCCCATGATCCTCTCTTCCAAATTGTTTCACATTTATATGTAATAGCACCAAAAATTTTAAAACAACTTGATAAAGTTAGCGATCCTTGGCCAAATGTGGATGCTCATTCCGGAATTCTATTTCGTTATTATGGTATGACAGAAACATATTTTCATACTGTTATTCAAGCAGTAGCAAGGTCAATTGGTATTTTATGTAATTATTTATGGGCAAAAGCGTTGCTTTTTCCACCTGAAAGACCAAAGTCTATTTCAACAGAACATTTAATGAAAAAATTAAATTACAAACGTTAATGTAAAAAAAAATCTGTGGTACGTACTTTAAAATTCGAAATGTATTGCAAATCTTAAGACTGTAATATAAATTGAATTTAATTATTTTTGTTTTTTCCAAAAATTATTGCTATGATTATTTTTTATATTAAACGAATTCAATGGCTATTGTAATTTTGATCGTGAGAAGGGATGCAGAGTGACATGCATCGATTACCTCTCACACCAACAAACCTTATTTGCATATTTCACCTTACTACAATTGCAATATATCTCTCCAAAATTCTTATGTATGTATATTTTGATACTATTTATAAAATTTATCTCCCAAAAAATAAGTTTCACTGTAAATAAAATCTTGAAACAAAAAGTTTTTTGCTGCATTATTATTTTATATTAATTAGAATAGAAACTATAATGTCTTTTGAAACGAACTGAATTTTTATTTTCAGTTGTTAATGGGGCATTCCATGCCAAAACCATACAAGTTTAGGTGACATGGCACCGATTCGGGTCAAATTTGGTATGCAGTTTTTACCACAAAATATATGATTGTAAACCAAATTTAAAGTCATTATCTATAAAACTGTAGCTTTGGAACGCATTTTAGTAAATTTGGCCTTTTTTAAAATTATTATTTAATATATTCATTTTTGCTTTATTTTTTATGTGGAAATCATTTTAAAAACACTAATCGATGGGAAATTTATCAAGGAATCGAATGTAACTAACATTTTTTTATAGACATGAAAATATAGGTTTTTGGCTATCTTCAGTAAAAATTTGACGAAAATCGAAACAGGTGTTTTTGAGCTATGAATTTTTGAAAAAAAAGTAGTTTAGTAGTAAACTACTTTTTTTCAAAAATTCATAGCTCAAAAAAACCTTTTTCGATTTTCGTCAAATTTTTACTGAAGATAGCCAAAAACCTATATTTTCATGTAAATTTGTGTTTTTGAGATTTTTCATTGATTTCGTGCTAAAAATGACAATATCTCAACAAACAAAAAAATTCTATTAATTCCAATTGGCTGATGTGTGTATATATGTACGTAACAATAACAATAACAACACATCAAAATAACATTTAGGCGTTAAACTCCATAATTGATTAGTAACAAAGCTCGTAATTATAGATATATAATTGGTTGCTTATAATGGTAATTGTTGTGTATGTGCAATCTAGTTATTATATTAAATTGAATTATTACTTAAATAAAAATGGCACACATTTTTCAAATATTCCTTCCGTTCAAATATTTGCAAAAAGAAAGGAATATTCCATGTAAACAAATGATATAAAAGTACGCCATCTTGCGTCCAACTGAGCAACCAAAATTGGCGGCAATTTTAAAAATAAGCTCCTTTAAACTTTCTACTGCTGTGTAAGAAATTTTGGAAAAAAGAATTAATATTTCTAAGTAGTTTATATTTTGAATACGTTCCATTAAAAATTAAACAACTTATTTTGTTCATATTCAATCAACCAGTATACATTCATTAATATTCTCATAAACCTCTATATTTTATTCCAATTAACTCTCCTAACCCACAAACAATTCTCCCGACACTCAATTTTGCAATACACCATCATTTCAACACTCAATTTACCCCCAACTGAATGCGCCAATTTCCATCCAAACGTAAATATGCAACTGTTAGGTTTAATGGCGCCTAAGGATGAGATTTTGTAAGGACAATACAATCCCTTTATTACAATAGTCCTGCAACTTTAACGAAGTTGTAAACGCTCCACTTAATATACAATTTTCAAAATTAATAATTAAAAGAAGAATAGGTAGGGAACGACAGTTAATGTTTCAGGATTTCAATAGAAGTAACTTCGTTTTCAGAATCTTATATGATTTGTTTTGTTTACTACATATTTAAAGATATTTTATTAAACTTTCCTATTCAAAGTTTATTTCGAATATCCATTAACGTTAAATGCGGCATTTCAGTTCGCATTTCCACGCACCATTTCCCATCTAAACAGACAGAGAGGAAAAAGTTAATTCAATTAATAACAGTTTCATATATCAAATTAAAGCTGATATCAGTCGTGCTCATGTTTCATGTCCAATGATTAACGCCAACCATACAAAATATTTCATCTCATTTCCTCTTCTACATTTTCACAAAATCTATACAACAATCACGATTCTAGGAACTATTTCAAATTTGTGCTTTTTGCAGTAAATGAAGCGTGTTTTATTTTAAAATTAAATTATTTTATTATGAACTGTATAAAACCAATATTTTATTTTTTATTTGATATGTTTTTGAATTTCAAATTATTTGTACATATAATTAAATTTAATCAACTCAATAAGTATACAGATGCAATTTATAAATATCATTTTCTAGAAGTTAGTATCGATTTCGTAATCTACTTTAAACAAAATTTTGAACCATATTTTGATATTAATGTAGATAATTTATTAGGAGCAACAAGTCAAATATTATCTGATGAACTAATATAAGGAAGGAAATAATATTGCTGAAAATGAGTGGAAAATTAACATAAGGAAAACAATGTAATGAAAATTTAAAGGAAAGCGGAGAATATTATTAAAATAACGAATTACTATGAAATTATCGAAATAAAAACGGGAAAAATAGTTCCTCTTCTACTTTTTTAAATTTCAATGTGCCAACATAATAAAATATCAAAAATTCAAAATACCAACATACCAAACATGACAAATTTTACCTATTTTCCATTATTTCATTTTACCTCATCCACAATCAGTTTTTTTACTTGCGACACCTGTGTGCACCACACACATCGCACACTCCACATTTACTAAATACTTAAGTAGAAGTTATTTTAATTATTCAAATTGTAAAATTATTATCTCAAATATAAATCGATCAACATTTCTCCTGAACTCATCCGACTTTTACTAAATGATCCTGCAGATTTGAACGATTCCTATCAGTACATCCTTACATCATCTACGGAATGACAGTTCATTTTGTAAGAATTAGATCCCATCCGAAACATCACCGCAATTAATTCCTATCATAATTAACCCCAATAAACATGATGCCATGCTAACCTTAACAAATTCTTCTCATCACAGTATCATATCCTAATTAGCTGCCTGGGGATTCCAACACAACAAATGCCACCGAATTAATCTTGTAAAAAAATATCCCTTGGATAGATCATGGCATACATTTATATTACGGCTCAGAGCACTGTTTTAATTACACACGACCACATTATTAAATAAACAGATTGCGTTCTATAATAGGATTATCTGTTGGAACACAACAATTACGTTTTTTGTTGATTGAAATTAGGGTTTCCTGGAAATCACCTTTAATTTTGAATATTTCAAATTTTTCTCTTGTAAAGTAGTATACTGAGCAGGTGATATTTATAAAAACTGCGAAGTAATAAATATACTTTTTGCAAAAGATTGAGTTAAAAAAATATACCACTATAAAACCTAAAAACAATTAATTCGAAAAACCATAATTTTTTTAGATTTTTTGGCCGCAAGGATGTCGAGATCAAAGCTCAAAAGTTGATCAAAATCTTGATTTCCACAAAAATTGGGTTTTCTTTTCTATTTTAAATTATAGGAAGACGGTGGTTTTAATCAGAAACACTTAAGAGACCTCTTTCTTAGAAAATTATTAAGTTTTCCAGAAAAAAACGTCATTTTGCTCTTTTGTGACCTTTTAGAGCTCTTTTTATTATAAAGAATGGCATATAAAAAGCGCCGGCACTTTCTTTGTTTCTGCAATTTTGAAAAATGAATTCCTCGACAACAAATATACGGAATAAGAAGTTTTCAGAAAGGAAGTAGAAATAATTTCAAAGTTACATTGTTTTCGTCAATAAAACATTAAAATTATTTTCCTTTATGTAGCATAGAAATCGCATTTTTCTTGCAAAAAAAAAACAACTGCCTTGAAAAATATTATTTTCTTTGGAAAATCGCATTTCCCTTGAAAAAAAATATTATCATTGAAATGACGCTTTTTCAATTAAAAATCGTATTTTTATTTTTTATGTAAAATTAAAATTTATGCAAAATAATTTCCTTTCGCCATATTAAAAGCGCTTTGTAGATGTTCAATAAAAAACGTGAGAAAGTAAATTTTTCTCTGTACACTTCCTGGCTCTTTCCATTATTAATTGCGATTTCTTAATTAACTACTTCATTAAAAATAAATTCTAGATCCCTTTAATAAAAAATTTCCTAGCAAGATTGCGGAAATCTGAAAGCTTTTTTACAGATTCATTAATTTTCCTGCTACAATTTATCTACTTATTTTTCCCTAAAATTATGATGATTATTCTTCATTATATTTTCATCCATGTAACTTAACTGATTGTGTGGTCATTGTTCTTTATTTTGATATAAATGGCTTTCTGAATACGTGTCAGGTCAGCATGCGGCCCCATCAACGCTCTGGACACCATTCCATTCCTCTTTTTTTTCTTTATTTATTTTTATGTGATGCAGATCCTGCTGTGACTAACGTTTTCAAGTTTTCAAATTGTTTTTTTTTTGTTGTTGTTGTCGTGTTTATGTTTGTACTTGAGGATTACACTGCGCGGTTTCTGTAATTTTATTGCGTTAAAAGTGAGGGAAATTGTACCGAGAAAATCAACAAAGTTTTAGTTACTAAAGCGAGAAGAGAGTTGCAGGAGTATTGCTAATGATCGTATTTAATTGTACGAGGATAAAGGTTTGAAAAATAGGATGGTTGTTTGTGGTGAAATTGCAGTTTTTAAGTTTTTTAAAAGTTTCTATTACAACGGAGTAGCTATAAAATTGAAATAGTGTACGAAATAGCATGAAAAGTTACCATAAACTCAAATTTAGATAATTTCGGGAATTTTCAAAATAATACTCTTTAATGTTATCTTTAAATTTATTGCTTTAATAAAATTTGCATGTAATACGGTTTAACGTTAAAACTTTGCATCATAAGTATTTTTTTTTTAAGATAGAAGTTCCAAATAAAATGTTTTATATTATTAAATAGTTGCAATTGCATTTCATTTGCATAAAGTTGCATGTTTAATGTTTAATTTATTTACATATATCAGAAACTAGTCTTTTTTATTGAATATTTGTTTCTTTTTCCAATATAAAAAAATTATGCGTACTTATAAATAATATTATATATCAGACCTAATTTGCAGATTTGAAGATTTTGCGCGAGCTTTAAGATCCCTAAAATCGCTATGTTTTGTCACTTTTTAGAACACCATACAATTTCAAAAAAACAAAGCTTTTTTATTATAAAATCAACAAATGTGTTATTTAGTTTAATTGCTTGTTTCTTATAGAAGATAAAAAAGTTTTCTGAAAAAACTAAATGACTTGTTTGGCGTTATTTCAAAAGCATTTCGTTTTTTTTTTTTCGTCGTAAAATATTTGTACTGAACTATTCTAACACTGTCGTAAATTGTAAAACTTATGAGTAGCATGTTTTTTTAACAACAATTTAATTGGCCGGGAATGCCAAGAAGCTTAAAAGTAATTAAAGTGATATGAGGTATGCCTGATGCCGGTCGATAAAAATTAATAATAACAAGATGATGGTGGATGTAATAAAATTGTTGGAATTGTGGACCTATTAGCGGATACCTGTACGTTTTTATAGGTTTGATTGCAGGTGAAATTTATTGCATTCAGCAGTCCGATTAATTATTATTAGTCTGTCAGTGTCTGGAATATTTATGTGGTCTTCAGGTGGCTCTCCATATGCGTGTATTACCTGTCTATTTGTATTAATTAACGATAACTTGGTAAATATGGGATTGGTTTAGATAAAAAGACTTGAAGATGATTAATGGTTTGATTTGTGGGGAAGTATATTTCAATTTAACTGCGTTTATTGAAACATATGATTGAAGAGAAATTATTATTTTTTTATTGGTTTGGAATGTGAGTACAAATTTCAATGCCATGAAAAACTATAGCCGTTTTATGAAAAAGATCGACAAAACTTTTTTCAAATGAATTTTCAATTATTCTTCAGAAAATTTCTAAATGATTTCAGTAAAGCAAATTGGAAATCTTAGAATCATATTGGCCAAATAAAATAATGAGAAATATAACTAAAAATTAACCAATTCGCACATAATTAGATGAGACAAAAACCTTAATGTTATTATAAACCCCCTAAATTAAAATGGGGAGCAGCAATCTGCGAAAAACCTTTTTCCCATGTTAATTCCTTATGTTTGGTTTTGGAATATTCACATGATATAGATTTATAAATACGTTTTAATAACAACATTTTGAGTAATAGAGCGTGTGAAAATGAAGTGAGGTATTTAACCTCAATACCAAAAATCATCCCCAGCATTAAACTCCGGGCTAATGAAGGTGTTAGTAACAGCACAAAAGGCAAATTCATCAAATTCAAAACTTAGTTTGCACTAATTAGGGAAGGTTGATTCAAGTCGACCTGTCTAGAGATAGTATTGAATTACTCCGTCCCGGAGACTTATAAAGGTATTGTCCACAAATGTTAATTTGCATGGTTAATTATATACAGGAAATGTGATAAATAAATTGAAGCGTTTCTGCCCTTATCGATTTTGGTTACAAGTTTTCAAGGACACAAATGAGGATTCCAATCTCCCTACTTTTTCACCTCCATTTTAATAAATGCGGGAATTTTCCCCGATTTTTAGGTGACGTGATCTACGTGAGATGTCGGATTGTGTAGCAATGGGGAGTGATAATGATGTCACGTTGAGAGGATTTTTGTAGGAGCATTTTGTACGAGTTGTTCTTATGGTCTATTGGGTAATAATAATGGACTGATTTCGATCAATTTGTTATAGGGATAAAGATCTTGATCTTATAACAGGTGGACAATCTGTTCCTTTTTTGTATCTTAAAAATAATTTAATTATAATGATGATATCCTGTGTTAAAATGAACTTTCAAAAAAAAATATTATGTGTACCATAAGATCTCAATTTTTGCCAAAATTGTCTTTTTGCTCTGTAAAATCAAACAACTAATGACTAATTTAAATAAAACTTATCTGCTTATGGACTATAGAGTCTTCCAATGTACTTAACATCATTTTATATGAATATATGTGATTAAAACAAGCACTACGGTACTTCAAACTCAAAACAAAAATTGTATTTAATGTCTTTTAGCAATAAACCGACGATATTTTTAAAATGAGGATTACCTCGATTACTTCGGGTTTATCCTGGTAGCACAGAAGAAGCTTTTATAGAATATAGAGAGAAATGCTGGCTAATTATTGAATTTGAATAGTAGAGAGATTTTACAAATTTTGAACATAAGCGTATAAAAGCTCAAAGGTCATTAAATATGAAATGTGTGGTCTAATCTGTTTTTGCACAAAACCTGTTTATGAAATATGAATATTATTCATTCATCCTTTTATATTCTTAAACTTTTAATATATAAAGTACATTCCACTGGCAAACAGATTACACAAATTTTAAAACTTTAGACCTATCTACTTTATTTTATATTTCTCATTTTTAAAACAAATTAAAAATAAAATGAAAACAAAAAAAGTTTGTTTGCAAAGAAAATAAGATTTAAACTGAAAACATTAAACATATTTAAAGAAATGAAAATTATAAGTAAGGAGTGAAGAGCTCTACAACTTGATGTCTTTCAAATAATGAATTGCGCGGATTTGATTAAATATTTATATATTGATCATTAAATTTTAGTGTATTATAATTTTCAAGAGATAAGTACGGCGGAACAATAAAATTTCTTGATTAATTCATTATGTGTGGCTGATTAAAATTTCATAGCACCAAGAAATAAATGTCGCTCATAAAAATGTTGACATTATCGGCGATGAGAATAAATTCTGTAACAGTTTTTATGAGTACTAACGAAATGAAAGGAGTAAATTCACCCTCTAGTGAGTACATTCACTCAGTGCATGGCAATACATTTAAAACCGTTATGGGTCCTTTCATTCAGATATATGTAGCGGCGCGCCAACCAGCCCGTACATAAATCTCACCCAATTTTCATTCTCATTAACCACAAAACGCGACACAATTTTCAAACAAGAAACGCGAATAAATCAATTCGGTAATACAATGGGGAAGACAATACACTGGGAAATCTTCCACCCCTAGTTTTATTGATAAAGAGGATTATTAACAATTTGGGAATGCTGCCCTTGGGAATATTTCTTTCACAAGGGGTGATTTATACCTTTCTTTCCCAAGATACCATTCGAAAAGTTTATTATAGGAAAAGCAACGAGCCCGTGCGCACCAATTATTAGGAAACTATTCCCGTTTCGGGCAAGTTTAAGCTTCCAAGTTGTATTTTAATTTCGTGCTGTAACTCCCACAAGGTGCTGTTCATCACGTTCAAAATCGATTCATGGAAAACTAACCACTAAAAAATGAGCAGTAAATTTTTCACTAGAACCCATTTCTCCGCTTATTCTATTCATCAATTGCCACATTTAAATTACTAGTTTGTGATGGTGTTAAAGTGGGAAAACACAAATTAAATTTGTTTAATAATTAATTAAGCAAATGTTAATCTAAAGAGGATTAATGATTAGCCTTTCAAATTCTGAATTAATTTTCATGAATCTTTAGCGGATCAGGAATGGTAGCGAATGCTTGATAGCTTTCCCCCAATTATAAATAGTAATCAAATCTAATTATCCGTTAGTAAAAATTATTTTTTATTTATTTATCTGCATCAATTATTGATCAATACGCTGTAATAGTTAAGGGTTGAGAGATACCAGAAATATTAATTCACAAAGATAGAGAGACGAGATAGTTGAATACAAATATACAGCATGGTAGAATCACATAAAAAATATTAAAGAAGAAGATTAACACAAGTGTTTGTGGTGTCTTTTTGCTGGAAAGACAATTTTAAACACCTCGGTAATTGATGCCAAAGCAAAAGAAGAAGTAGAAGCGTTACGAAGTTTATTTATAAAATAACAAACCAAAGCCCATAATCACTACAAATTATTCAAAACTAAATACATATAAAGACAAAGGGCCAATCAAAATACCAAACAAAGCTTTAAAAATCCTACCAAAATCCAGTAAAGATAAATAAAATGGCAATTAGCAGAAATCATTACAATCCCAAAAAAGAGCAAACCCATCCACATGGATGGTTGAAGTGTCGAAAGTTCTGCACTGCAAAGTGCTTGAATAGTTCCAGAGTAGAGACATTACGACTAAGAACTTCTTCGCATTCAAAGGCAAAATTTAACCCACTAAATTAGGGAGATCGATCTGTGATTATAACTGTTTCTGTTGCTAGTTGCTTAATACACGACCTTTTGCTTAAATACAGATATAGTAGGTCACATATGTCATTTTTACCAAGTCTACCCGAACTTAACCTAACTGATGTTAACTAAAAAAAATTTTGTCTTTCATTTTAATAATATGTTCTTGTTAAATAATAACAACAGTAATCCATTTGTTGCTTAATAGCAATACATCTAATTATGAAATAACCCCACGTAACAAAAGTGGGGCATACTTTACAAGTTTTTGCATAACAAAGACAAATGTTTGATTAAAAGTTTTCTGGGCTTGTTTGTTAAATGTTTAATAAATTTAAATTCAGCTTTAATTTTCGTTAATATTTTGAAAATTATTTAAAAAAATGGAAAAACTGAAATTTTCGATTTTAATTTTTATTGGAATTATTATTAAAATAAAAATTAGAGAAGAAATATAAATGTGTGAAGAGTTGCATGCCACCCATATTTTAATTGATTACCTTATCGATTGATTAAACTATGAATACTAAAAGAAAATGTGTTCAATAGAATTAATGTATCGTACATTTACATTGTAAAAAATGATCGTTGTTTTGTCCTGTATACACCACAAACTGTAACAATGATTTGCATCCGGAATCCCAGGACAATAAGCATCAGTTTATTATTTATCCAACAGGTGCTCACCACCACCCCATCCCATCCCACTAATAAATAATAACCATCGTGCCATGAAATTTAAACTTAATTTTCACGCGACAATGTGAGATCATTAATTTTTACACATTATCTATTTGTGGAGATGCACGTGAACAATGAGACTGGGGTTACAACTCCTCCTCTTAGATTAATTACCTATTTTAAAAGTGGTTGTTCTCGGAAAGGGGGATGGATAGCAGTGATTTTGTAATCTTTATGTTTGTAGAGGGTTGTTTTATGTCCCGCTGATTACTTCGAATTCGCACACATTAATCAACCCCTTAATAAAATACAAATTGAATTTTGTGTGAATTTTCTGAAATTTTGTTTGAAAATTCCAGACTTCTGCAAGATAACGAACTCCAATCCAAATTTGTGGCAGTTCCAGCGTAAGTTAAATATTTGTTGTAGTCTCACCCTGTAAATGTTTTGCATGGTGTTGTCTTATCATCCTTTAAGCATGGCAGAAGCACAATGTTAATTTAGTAAATTTACCCTTATGTTTATAAATTATTTATAAGACTAAATATACACCCCCTTTACCAAAGTGATCAATTGGAAATATATTGCAATAAATATAAAAAATGATGATATATCGTAGTATGCAACCTACCCTCACATTTTAGTATATAACTAGGTGATATCTCTTGGGGGTTTCGTTTTTATGTTGTTTAATCTCGACATGGAGAATGGGACAGGTTTATAACATTTTTATTACAGCGATTCCAGTATTTTTCATTTCATTGGACGGATAAATTTTAGTTGGATGGAGAGGTTGAGATGCGGGGATGGAACTATCTTGTAATCGGTTGTAGATTGAGATAGAAACGTTAACTCGCACAGTATGTGACTTTATCGATCACTTCAATGTATAGTTTACAATGGTTTTACAAGCTCCTGCAACTGGTTGCCGATTTTAAATCTTTTTGTATGGTGAGAGCAAGAACCTTAAATGGAAATGTTACATTTAAATTAAACACTCTATTCTGCACATTCATATTATAAAATCAAAGAGAAATATTTCACTTGAAATAGTTAATTCAATATTTATATCATTAAGAAATATAAATTATTATAGGTTAAAAATGCGAATCAATCTTCCAAGAATTATTTTGAAAATATTTAGAAATTTTTTTTGTAGAGATCGAAAAATCTGAAAAAGATAAATAAAGTAAATTTCAGAAAAATTCTAAATTAATAAAGAAATTATGTAAAAGGAGTCTAAAATACATTTTGATCATTGAAGGTGAGTTTCAAAACTTTCTTTATTTAAGTCCACAAAATTTTGGAAAATTGCAAGAAACTTCTAACTATAAAACTATGCATTAAAAAAATCAGATTTTTCATCTTAACACAATAGCACAAAATTTCTTCACATTATAATTCTACTTTTAAGTCTTTGAACCCTCAAATTGCAGGGGAACGTGGGGGATTTTGATCTTTAACTCATCCGTTGTACGATGTAATCATGGATATCTACCAAGAAAGAAAGAAAACGAAGGACGACAATTTTAATAAGTTGGAGTTTTCCTATTTCATCAAAATATGAATATCCAGTTTAATCAAAATTTGCTCAAACAGTTTCAATGCTTTTGTATACTTTATGTAGCCCAAAGTCAAAGGATAAAGTTAGACTAGCTAGGTCTCGACTTTTGTCTGGATTTTTAATTTATTTAATAAAAGGAATAAGTTCCCTCAATGAACATTCTGGTATGATATCACATAATTTGTTTAAGTTTTGTTTGCATTGATTGAATTATAAAACAAATTTCAATTTGTGGTAAAAATTTTAAAAAAATGTAACCCTGAGGATTATAATTTAATTTTCTAGTTAATTGAATGTGTAGGTATGAAATTTTAAAATTTGATTTCAAGTTACTGCAATACAAAATATTTAATTTAGTTATTGTTGGTTTATAGGGACGAGAGACGAGTTTTATTGTTTCGCGGTAAATACATGATATTCGAACGTGAAATAATGAATATTTGATGTCATGCACTGTGAAATATTGAAAAGGATGCAACGGCGTGTGAATTGATTAGGTACACGTATGCGGATTTAAAGCTAGAAGTTTAAACAAATAAATTTACAAAATTAACAGGAGACTTTAATGTTTATTTGTCCGTACAAATAAGCAATTGTGCAATTAAACTTGTTTGTGCGTGTGAGAATTAAATTGATAATTTGGTGTTAATAAGGTCCCTTGCCGAAAATTTGGTGTAACTATCCAGCACTTGAGTAAATTTCTAATTAGGCCATCAAAACATTCACGGTGGAGCTTAATTAATAGCCAATTTAACTCTGCACACATATTGCCATCATAAAACGTGACCAAATTTCAACCACTAGGAAATGTATATTTACACCGTGTCCAAACAGCCCCGATCTTCATCATCATAGGGGATCTCCCAAGCGCGAAATAACGAAATTACATACACGGAGGAAGGTTGAAAGAAAATAATCACCTAGCAGCTTATATGAGGATGGATGACTGTTTAAGACATCAAGATGGATTTGGTGTGAAATAAAATTTAATATCAGCACAACTGCATTATTTAAAATTTCATTTAAAATTTTATGAAAGAGTTGGTGGGTTACTGCAATTGTATATGTCCTTTCCTACATTATACTACGAAATATAGTAACAGTAATTAAATTTATGGAGCACCATACGTTAATTCCCTATGGTACACGCTTTCGCGCAAAAATAAAATTACATGAAAATTAAAAATAAAATAATGAAATAACACTTTTATTTTAATAAAAAGCTTTTTATAATAGTTATTTATACAACTTGGTTGTAAAATGGCTCTTTATTGAGTTGCATTCAAAGTTTTATGCATGATCTAACTTTCAGTCAATAGCACTGATTGATTCTTTACAATCTTAAAACAATACCGGTAGATGGCGTTGCGCATCAATATTATTACGAATTCCTCTTTTAAAAATTAATTTTCTTTTATAAGAGTTGTGGAAAGCAATATTTTTGTAAATAAGCTTTTAGATTTGAAGTAACTTTTTAAATTTATACTTAAAAGTTTGTTTATGTATTTTGTAAAGATTTATTTATATAATATATAATTCTCTTTCACTATGGTAAAATACAAATAACTTTGTAAAACACCTTTTAAGAGTTACTATAGTACTTACAAGTTCATGCATCTTTTATACTCGTTTCTAAAAAAAAAAATGGTGCAGAAAGGAAAATCTTCGGTCATTATTCAAAACAAACAGCCATTCTTATGAAACAAACTTATACAAACAAAATAATAAAATTCAAACACAAAATATGCGAGAATGTTTCGCCAGAATGTAAAAAAGAAACGGACTGGAAAACTTCCTCCCCAATTCCACGCAATAAAATGTTTATCTTAAAAAATCTTTTCTCCGGTTTTTCTCAGGTGGAGATTAAGAACAGACTCATAAATAACTAGTTGAGTGATGAGAATGGGTGGAAAAGATTACGCAATTCATTTTTCAACAGCCATCCAGACGTCAAACACAATATTAAAAGAATTTTTATTTTGTTAAAGAACACAAAAAAAAAATTTAAAGAATTTCACAGATGAGAAGAATATATTTTATTATTTATTTATTTATACATTTTTATCCTTTCGGATGGGCTAATGACCATGTTGGTTTTTCTGCCTGAGAAGAATATATTTTAATCAACTTTTCAATTCATTCTTAGAATTAATGTAACGTATTAAAAATATTAAATTCCACATTTCTAAGGATTAGTTTTTGGGTTGTTTTCAAATAATAATTGTTTAATGGGAGGTGGAAGTCTTAAATAAATAACAGATGTCGTTTGTCTACATCTCTTTTTGTGATTGTTAGTCCCTTTTGCGCTTTTTTATTTGAATAGCGAAGTAGCAAAAAAATTGGATGGTGTCCTGTGGGGTGGATTAAATTGTACCCCCCGTGCTGGTGTTTGCGATTGTTGTAGAGGAAACACGTGCAGATATCTATTTTCGTGCCACCCCCTTATCTCTTCCTGAACGTTTTCCGTGCTTTGTGTTCCTATCATCCACACACACACACACACATACAAAAAAAAACGGGAAATGGACGAATTCCGCTAGATATTGCACTAAAATAGATAAGAATAATTTGCTGGCCGGTTTCGGAAAGGAAATTACCACCACCAGAAATTATATTGAATTTAAGAGGATACTTTTAATGCTTCGTTTTGTTACTTTTATTTACGAGGTGAGAATTATTTTCTCGTTTAAGTTGTACTAGCATGTCAATTCAAGATAAATCGAATGCTTGAAGTTTTTTATTACTAAAGTTGTACAATAAAGAAGAGGTACACTAAAGTTGATCATTTATACTTGAAATTCTAATACTATTAAGTAATCATTTAAAATGTATTTTTTTTTAAACGCCAGTAAAATTTTAGCGTAGTATATGCTGAAAAGGACCCCTTAACTCCTTTCGGAGTCTACTAATCTTTATAATATCTGAACATCAATGGTAATAAACTAGGAAAATAGAAGAAATTATAAAATTAATTTAACGATAAAACAGATAGAAAGAAAGAAAAATTCTTTCCTTTTCAGAACAAAATGTTTGAAAGTATACATACGTAATTACCATTTAATGTCACTTTATTAGTTTAGTGTTTTTATCTTGGTAACGTATTATGCGAAACTGAAACACTCAAGTGGAATAAAAATTTTCTAGTTTTGGTTTTTTAATCGATTTTTTTAGCATTAAAAATTTTTAATTGAAAATATCATTCTACATGTTATTTAAAGGTAGTAAATATAAGATCTACACAGCATGAAATTAAGATGTGTTCAAATAGAATATTTTGAGAGAGGAGAACAAATAATTTTAGTAGTCATGAGAATGAACGATTCCATGGAACATAAAAATGGATTTGGCGTGAAATAAAATTCAATCACAACCTCGAAGCTAAAATGTAAATTTCTTACATCGCTACATTTTATTTCACTTTATTTTTATTTTCTTCAATTTGCTACTTATCTTACCAGATCAACGAACTTGATTTTATTTAATTTCGAATAACATACTGTGTAGGTCGAAATTGAAAATAACATCTGGATGCAATTTCTGCAAGAGATCCAAAAGTGGAATTTCAAGTATCACGTTAAATAAAATTTATTTAGGACCTACTCGCTTCCAAATTGATACCGAAACATTACGATGAAATCCAGTTTTCATTTTATAATTTCAATTATGAAATCTTAGAAGGGGCAAGATCAATTATTTGATCAGTTTAATCTTCTCCTTCTTTATTAAGAATTCAACTGCTCGCAGCAATAAATTCACCACTTTCAGACTTACGGTAAAGCGACCGGGTGTACTTTGTGATTTATGATGGGGTAAAATAAGGAATTGAATATGAACCACCCAATTCTACTAACCCCCGACCCCCCTAAATATTTAAACTTTGCTCATCCTATAAAACTTTTAATTTTATTTGCTTCTTGAGATTTACTTGTAATACTATTCAAATTAATTAATTTATTTTTATAAAAAGCGAAAGTTTTAAAAGCCAAGAATTTTCTTGCTCAAAAAACATTTTAATGTACGCAACCACTTAATTGCTAAAGTATATTTATATTTGTCGAAGAGCCAATGTAGAAGCAATTTACTTTAAATTAAAATATTCGATATCATCTCCTTTTCATTTAATTATGACAAGTTTTAAATAAATCCTTTAACCATCATATCCTCAACCTTTTCTCTTCCACTTTTTTCTTCTTAACTTTTTGATATTCTTCTTTTTAACCTTTTGACATCAATAATTAAAGATGAAACACATTCTTTCGTAGATTTTTATGTTTAAAAGATTATTATTTTCTTCTGAATATTTCAAAATGTTTTTTTATCTACATTTAAGAGAACATGCAATTAAATATAATATATAATTAAATTAACAAGTATATTTTTCATTTATTTCAAAAATTCATTAAGGGAAAATAATTGAATGCATGCACAAGTAAAATGAA
Organism: Coproporus ventriculus; assembly: GCA_027574865.2. NCBI lineage: Eukaryota > Metazoa > Arthropoda > Insecta > Coleoptera > Staphylinidae > Coproporus > Coproporus ventriculus. Next base: position 73,229 of record JAODAH020029069.1, read on the forward strand.
AGGAAAAGAAGAAAGCTAAATTATTTAATACAAGTCATTGATAACATCGGGATGGTTAGTATCTAAAGATATAACAAAAGAGAGAAAAAGCTCTAGAGAGTTGTATCCGACTAATTTTAGGATTAAGTAGTTATGATGTTAAATTATTCGAAACCTTAAAGATAAGTTAAAGATTAATTTACATTGTCTATTGAAGCTTGATGTACCTATATCATAAATTACTAGTACAAGTGCATTTTCTCTTCCTACAGGGCATGATTTAGATGCATCCATACTGTGTTGGTTCTAAGTAACACTCTACAAATTTTAATATGTAGCTTGTATACCTACAACATACAGCTTGAATGTGTTAAATTTTTGATACCGACAGAATGGAGAATGCACCGGTTTTGCACATATCCGAACATATTTCCTCCTTATCCTTTTCCCAGAACTCAACATTATAGATTTACCGTTTCTATAATAAGATCCAGAAAGGTGTTTAAATATTTCCTTATATATTTTGTGGTTTATATTGATATGACAAAACTAAATTCCATTATTTCGCCTTTTCCAGAAAGGAATACACCTGTATTGCGGCCTCCAGACGACGAAGATTCATTCCCAGTTTTGTGTGATAGGGAATTGCATTCATTGCATAGGAATGTGCCTGCTCTAAGGCGGCGGGATGTCGATACTGCTACTATCAAGCAACATTATTACCCGGAAGGTAAGTTTATCTATGGGATATTATCACACCTCCAGACATTTTCATATACATAGACTATCAGCCAACCAACATTGCAAGGGTTTTTAATATTTGCTTGCACGCTTGAATTTTAAATGAAATATTCGATCGGAAAGTTTTTGATGCTTTTATTAAAAGATTCTGACTCAAAGGATTTAATACTCATGCAAATTAAATTTGTTATTGATTACTTCTTGCAACTAAATGTATTACAATTTAAATTGGGTTGGAATTTTAGGAAAAATAAAATGGATACTTTATAGAGTAAATCGATTACAGTCGGAACATTTAAATGCATGTAGTTTCTGTTCGTACTTTTTTCTCTTGTCCATCTATTTATATATCACATAAATCTATACAGAATAAATATTCGGCATTTAATCATGTATTTTTCTGTTGATCTTGACATATCGCTTTCATTAATTCATAAAAATAATATAAAAATCAAACGTTAATGAGGTTTATTAATGTAATTTTCTCTAATATGAAAAGTAGCCACTCACAAAGGATCTCTCATAATAAAAATGACATGGCATGGTATAGCGTGTCGTGTTACAAATACTTTTATTTAGATCTTGAATTTAAATCATCTATGAGTAGACGCAAAATTTAGAGTTCGTTACGACTTTAAATTTTTGATTAGTCGTACGGGGCTACATGTTGATCGATTCCCCACTATAAGATATTTTCGCTTCAATATTCATTTTAGTCAGAAGAAATACATGAAGACCAAAATGAAAGATAAAATAAAAAAAGTGAAAATAAATAAATTTAGGTTTATTTAAATGATTAATGATTTTTTTATTCAACAATTCAACTGACATTTTAAAACGAAATCAATTTATTTCTATGAAAACACCTTTTTTATCTAATTATTTAGTTTCGTTATTCGATTTTATATTTCCTGGTTGAGTTCATTCAGCCGTGAAAATTTCAAAATGTGTGACTATCTGGTTCTAGTCCACACAACAATACGTTATTAGTATTATTCTTTTGATATAGGATGTGAGGGGGTATATTTACCTTTATCCCTGTGGAGGATCCGATACGGCGTGACGAAGAATGGAAAAATCAGACACAAAAAGGGAGGACGGGATTATTTATTTTGTTCTCAAGAGGGTTGCGTTCTGAAATATTTTCATGATAATGAAGACAAATGAAAATTTGGTACGGTTTCAATACGCATTCTTTATAAAATTTTCCTTTTAAAAATATTTATACAAAATGGTCTCAAAGAAGTCTATATAATTTTTTATTTGGTTATTCAATTTTCGATTTTATTAATAAATATATATTTAGTTCTTATTATTCTCAAGTTAAAGTTGCAAAACGAGGAGGAAAAAAACAGACTCGCCATTCTTTTTGTTTATACATATAAAGGACCCCAAATGAAATAAAACAAAATAGCTAAATAAAGAGGAAAATTCACGTAAAAAGAATACACGCACATACACAATTTAATAAATACAAGAAATACTTGTAAGATTGAAAATGAAATTCCTGAAATGAAGGTATTTTTTTTGGAAAATTTTAGTGGCGTAATTGACCAGTGTTTGAGGACAAAAGTATACTCTGCTTCGATTAAGTATGCAAGGAAAAAAGGAAGGCCGAAGATGGATAGTTCTTATAGCTATGTAACACTAGAAACTGAACTAACCTAAAAGTAAAAAATTAATTACATTGATAGTCGCCAATACACTCTAAGAAGAACAAACATAATTCGTCCACCGTATGTTTCCTTTTTCTTTTTTATATTCAAAATAGAATTCTTATTTAAACCAATCGAACAAAAAGCAAATTCAATATTTCCTTTAAGAAATTCATTGGCACGATAAACGTGATATAAAAAATCGAACATAATGTGCGACGGAACCACCAACGAAGTAAAAACACGTTAATATGCATAAATATTCAATTTAAATAGGTTTTTGAATAGGAAGTGGGCGGAGGGTTAGTATCCCCTTATATTGATATTTTGCATAATAATGAAGTTTCGCTGTATGCATATTCATGAAATTTTGCTTCTCGATACAAATTTGATGTGGTGTTAATTTTCTCTTTTTTATTCAGGTGGATGGGGTTGGTTAGTATGTGGAGCAGCTTTCCTTGCACATCTTTTAACATCAGGACTTCAATTAGCCTTCGGATTACTGTATGTTTACACAATGAAGAATCTAGTCAAGAAAAATCAAGATAAGGAATTTTACATGATGGCAACAGGTAAATTAAACTACCCTGCCCCTCTTACCAGATCATTGACTTCACTTTTTTTTTGTACAACCCACGTCCCTGATTTAATTAATAATTAACATGCTCGCTTTTTACATTACTAAGCGTATTTTGATAATTATATTTTATTATCAAAAATATTTAGTTCTTTTTGGGCGGAGGAAATTGTCCGGAACGCCCAATTTTCGTGATTAACATATTGGATGATTGGATTTTTAGTTAATTAATTCGAATATTTGCATAAAAATGATGATTTCATTTTCGGCTGTCTTCGCAATTAATTTTTTAAATGAGGCTTACAGTGATTATGATTTATTTTGATTTTATGCTTTAACATTTTAATCGACATCCGTTTAAAATCTAATCTTAACATTTCAATTTGTTTATGCCTTATAGTGTTTCTCGACATATTTCTTTTATTAACTAAAAAGTACAATTACATAAAATTATCTATGGATGTTTTGTTAAATTCTTATTGGATATGTTAAATGTTTTCTTCTAACCGACAGTACGGTATATGAATTTCATCGGTTTAATCGAAAATGTCACTAACTTACATTTCCTAAATGACAAGTTAACCTTGAAAAAAACATTTTAAAACATTTCAGGGACATTTCAAGATCACCACCAGATGTCTCATCCAAACTACAACAATTGAGCCAAACATTTTTCTCTATTTCGCTACTTTTCGAGATATTTAATTAAAATGAGTTATCTTGTATAATTTTCTAAACAGTTTTTCAACTTTTTGTAGTTTCTCTAGTGTTTTCTTTTAATCGTTAGGAAATAGTTTTTTGAAGTTCTTGTGATTTGTGTTTAATAAAAATTTGCTGATTTCCTAAGAAATTTTTAGGAGATAATGAGAAATTTTTAATTTTTGTATAAATATAACCAAAAGAAATTTTTAAAATATAGAAATAAATGGAGAAAGAGATTTTCCTAATGAATAGTACAAAAATTCGGCCTACCACCTTGCTTGACATCGTCTTTTTGAATTTTTTTGTGACGTAAAAAGGTTGTTTGCATTTTTTTATTTAAAAAGTTTAGAACCATCTACCGAAATTTACATTCGATACGTTGGCAGCACTTCTTAACATATATTGTTCCATTTTCTGGTTGCAAATTACCACTCCAGGCATACATCATATCTCATTCAATATTAATCAGGCATCAAAATGTACAGAGTTATCCATATTTGAATATAAATTCGCTAACTTAGCCCTTTATGTTAACACCCCAACCATAAATCCCACAAAACTTGTAACAAATTGGTTAACAAATTTGTTTGATTTATTCAGGGTATTAATTAGGGAAGGAACCTTTATTGGTACAATCTGATTACATTTGTATCAATTAATATCATTAAATAATGAGATAGCAATCGCATACATTTCCGACCAGTTTCATCTAATCAAACGTAACTAATCCTATTGAACTATAAGTCGAATTAAATCGTACGTATAGAATAACTGAATTGCATCTTGAATCAGTGTGGGTGTCACATATGTTGTCTAAATAGTATGACCCACACATTTTAACTTTCGTTTTACATATAAATTATACATTAACCGGAATATTTGTGCAAATGGCGGGTGTTAACATTTTTTTTAGGAAAGTTACAAACAACAAAGTGGAATATATTTCCCAGATATGTAGAAAAGGGTTTGCAAATGCAAATAAACAAATTTTGTCAGTGAATTAATTTGGTTTAAACATTTGATTCAACAATAAATAAAAACAGGAAAGGTTAAAGTTATTTTAGACGAATTTAGACAGTTCATTACAACAGGTGTATGGATTTATTGCATTAAATGAAACTTCAATTAATCGAAAAGTTGGTCTAAAATTTTTAGATAATTGGATATTTTATTGGTCATTTTTAGATTACTCGATTTTTCTTCCAAGGCATATAAAAAACTATTAGGCAATTTTTGCTTTGAAATTCGATGCCTTTACTTCAAAATCTGATGTTTTGTCCTTTAAATTGAAGTTTCTCTTTTGCACGGGAAAATTTTAGAGTCTTCCTTCGCTATTTTACCCGAATGTAAAGGATTGCAGGAGAAAAATAATAATTAATAAAAGTACAAGAGTTATTTTATTAATTCAAACAATAATGTTATGATCCAAAAGGAAAATAAGATTTATTGATTTCATTAAAAAAAAGTGTATAAGCAATCACAATAATTACAATAAAATTTTTAAAAATTGTATAAATATAAAATTATTTACACATCCCCCATAACTAAAAATGTATCAAGATTCAGTTGACTGAGTTGTTCTTTTTCAGTAGCAAGTTTAGTTTGTAAATTTTTATGGTCCTCTACTTTTAATCTATGCACTTCCTTCGCCATCTTCTCATATTCAGATTTAAAATACGTTTTATCTCTAATCGCTTCTTCATATTTTTCTTCCAACGCCTTCAAATCATGCAATAAATTTTTAGTTTGTTCCCCTGTTAAAGCAGACTTTTTAATTTCCTGCATCTCTAAACTTTGTTCTCCAAGTAAATCTTTTAAAATCGCAATATCTCTTTCCAAAGTTGAGATCTTTTCGATTAATTCTTGAGACTCGTAAAGAGCATACTTAGTTTGGTTTTTACGCATCTCAAGACACACATTATATTCATCCGTATAAGCCCGTTCTTCAATAAGTTTATGCAATTTTAGGTTATATGCATTTTTCTTCAATTCTCTGGAGAGTTTCTTACAACGCTCTATATTACTCTTTAAATCCTCTTCCAATTTATTTTTTCTTTCAAACCATTCTTTATGCAAAGTCTCCAATTCCGTTTTTCTTGTTCTATCCATTTCGTTTTTAAATCTGGATCTTTCTTCTAATTTCCAATTTTCCAATTCCGCAATACTGGAAATAATAATATTATCATCCAATATATATGGCAGAAGCTGATGAGGAGAATGCTTATTTTGAAAATTGCAAACTTCTAAGAACATGCAAACATGTATATCACCAATTTCTTCGCCATTTGAAGCCTTCAAAGTGACCAGTTCTGAAAACTCTGGTTTGGTTATGTTTACACAACTGCAATCTAAAGTAACTTCAGAAGCAATTGGATTTCTAAATGCATCCAAAATTTGAAGTTTAGGTTTGTAGGTTTGCAGAAGGTGATCAATGGCCTTCTCCCCGCAAACAAAAATAATCTTACAAATTGAATTATCCAATAATATTTGTTTGTTAGGAACATTTTCAATCTCTGTTACGACGTTTAGGTAAGAGTTGGCTTTCGGGTGCATGAAATTTAAGTTGAAATTGGTGCATAATTGAGGACGTCTCCATATAATGTAGTCCAAAATTATATCAACGCAGTACTGTCTATGATTTTCTGCAGGATGATTAAAATCACGTGAGGGAATAGGATTGGTTACCAAACTGATCATGCTGCTGTTGGTTGATCTTTCTTCAATTTTGGAAAGATTATGATGGAAGCATCTAGTGATTCCTCTGTCTACTAGAAGTTCACCTTCTTGGCAAGCAGAATAACGTACATTAGGGGATACAAGTGCTTCTCGTTCTCCTTGACCTTCTTCGAAGTGATTCACCAATTCAATGCAACATCTTATACAAACGCTGGGTTTCCTGTTTAAATCCATATTTAGAAGAATATCGCTTTCAAAATAAATCTCATCCTCAAATTCCAATTTCCCATTACACCAATTATGAAAAACTGCTTGATCGACATCAAATCCCATTTTGGTAATACATATTTCTGCCTCGCCTAATCTTTCCTCATTATTATAGAACCAAACAGGGATCTTAACATATTTTTGAAAATAAATTCCAAGGATAGAAAAATTCGATAATAAGTTGATAACCACGGTTTCATTAAATCCTACAGCATCATGTATATCACGAGTCACTTGTTTCGTTTTTACGTCCATACCAAAAATTGTAAAGCAGAGATAATAGCTTTTAGGGCTTTGTGTGAAAACCAAATTCTCAGGGAGGAGTGTATCAAGATTCGAAGCTGTCCTCACCGTAATTTTGAAAACGTAGCGTTCTAATTTTTCTCCATCTGAACCAACTTGTATGAAGCCGTTCTCCGTGTACTTAACAGGGATTTGAATGTGCTCTCCATCATTCGTTTCTATGTGAGGTGTAAAGTTTGGTAAAGCAGGTGGTAAAATATTGCTGGTTATATAATCCCTTATGGTAAGTACCATGCTTAATTCAGGAGTGCCTTTCTTAAATTCTGTGGGGACGTTAAATAGTTTATACCATGCGTATGGGACTTGAATAGTAGTCCGGCTGTTAGGGATGATTTTCGCACTACGAAGACATAACAAGGCAAATCCAATGAATTTTTTTTCTACCGTGTAACATTCTAATCGGATTCTATTGTAGGCTCCCCTAGCTCTTCTCAATAGTTTCTTCTCAGTCTCCCAAACCATCTCCGTATTGAAAATAATATTTGGGTGCGGCTCCACCACGTCTGATTCCATGACGCGCCCATTGAAGTTCGCGGTCAGAAAGAACTTGCTTTTAACCGAATCAAAACCGCGCCCCTCCTCAATGCTGAGGACAATATTAACAAACTTGCCTTTCAGTTCGTTCATCGCGCGTACTTCTAAACCAAAGAAAACCTGTAAAATTAATGTCAAAATAAAACAAACAAACAAAATTATTATATCTTGCCTACTTTGATTTTCAGCTTGGATGGGCGCACTTTGTTTATGTGTGTCATTTTTCACGTCACCGTTAATAGTAGCCATCTGCAGGAGAAAGTCTACACGATTAGCATCGGTTTTTGGAGGCCTTATGCTTGCCTTAGCATGTCTTTTTACTTCATTTGCCATGCAGTTCCATCAGGCTGTATTAAGTTATGGTGTAGTTCTTGGAGCTGGAGCTGGGATTGTACGGGAAACATCTTCATTGATGTTAGGCCATTACTTCAAACGTAGAAGAGAATTTGTAGAAATGGTGGCGCAAGCAGGGAGCGGGGTCGGCGTAGCCCTATTCTCAGTTCTTTATAAAGAAGCAGTTGGGTAAGTCACTTTGACATTATTGAGGTTATAGAAATTTTTCTAAAATACACGTGAAATTTGCAAAATGTTGACGCAGTACCAATATAAAAACCTTATCGAATAAATAATTTTAATTTCGGGTTCTAAATTATTAATTTAATAAATATATTATTAAAATTAAAATGTATCAGAAACCAACGAGAGGGTACAGTAAGATAGACAATGAAAAAGAAATATATTTGTTCAATATATACGATACTGAAGGGTTTCACAATAGTCTTTCAAAATGTTGAGCCTCTTTTAAGTAATCACTAAAAAAATCCTTTTGTTCATTGTGTCTATTAATTTGAAATGTAGTTTGTCGTTTTATCTAAAATGTTCAAAGACTTCTCGAGTAGTTTCTCTTGTGCACATAGAATATATCGCAACTTGAACTCAGATTTTATTGCGATTTTTCCACCTTTAAATAATATTTATTGCCATCACGTATTATGTCGTTAGTTGATTCATCGCATTCCGGCTCTTATTGCATTTTTGTAGTTGCATCATAACACATTCCGTAGACATTGGAGAACATGAAAATCGATGCTTAGAGTAAAATTTAACTGTTGTATATTGATAAACTAGAGTTACAATAGCTTTTTTGTATAAAAATGCTATTTGTGGAGCATGAAATGCCGACAAAGCACTTTACAAAATACTTGGTTTACATCGAACGATTTATTGTACAAATTAGGTCATGCAAATCGTAAGGTATATACAAAAGCAGCTAGGTTAGAGATTTGATTCTCTAGCTGCATCGCAAGGATCAAAGTGGAAAGTTTAAACCAGGTTGTCTAATCTTTAGCTCATCAAATTCATCATTACTGCTTGGTTTTTGTGTAGTTTGTTCATTTTATTTTTTAATTTAAGTGTTTTTCAAAGAAATGAATTAGCATATTGTTTTTGTTGTTTGTGTTTTGTACCTAACAGATATTTTAATCAAATTGCTTCAAAAACCTGGAATCCGTTTTTGCCTTAATATAAAATTTAATTAAATAAAAAACAGAAACTCTAGTGCAGAAAGAGAGAGAGAGGTCAAATAAAACGAATTGGAAGTATACATAGTACAATAAGCTAGATTTATGTACATTGGACCATTTAATTGGCGTTATACATAACCAACAAGATTTGATTTTAATTTGTGTACAACAACACTTAATCATTTGAATTAAAACTCAATTTTCCATGGTCCCTCCTCCCTGTGGTTAAACACGGGACACCTATCCACTACTCGAATGGGCTGGCGTGATCTACTATGTTGTATGAAACTCGTCAAGTACAAATATCCCATGAAATATTCAGACTTCATAATCCTCTCGCGTACAATTTACCCTCCAAATTCGCGTGATACTGAGTTAAATGAGGAGACGAATGTTTTTAAATTGTTTATTACAAAACAAACTTGGAAAATGAGTTTTTCAAACACGAGTGTTTTAATAAAACGAATGCTTAAAATCTTTGGTACGATATTTTTTATTTATTGAAATATGTGAAGAAACAAGATACTCAGCAAAAAGTACTTATTCGTTAAAGTAATTTCTCTGTATTTTATACATTTTCTAGGTAACGAGTGAGATAAAGCTTTTTAAAGAAATTGATAATTTCCTAAAACTTCAATGCTCTGCATTTTTCTGATAAAATAACACACAGTTTTAGAATTCCCGTATAAAGTATCGCCAATATTATATTATATGTCGTTTTATGATTTGTTGGTGCAATGATTTGTCACTTCGTAAAATATCGAAAAATATTACACAAATAGATTTTCTAAAGAATTTATTGTATGAACATTTCAATTTTTCTTCTCATTCATACATGTCTTACTATTCGTTTCTTTATGTTGTCATGTGATATGTACTTATCACATCTCGCCTTTTCGCCAATATATCAATTGCTTCTGTTTAGGAAATTGGGTTGGAGATTGGGCTTGCAAGCTGTGACCGGATTATTGGCATTGGCATTTTTCCTCCCCATAGTGTATCGTTCAGCAAACCTGTACCACCCGCAACGACGCGCTATCACCCACCTGAAGAATCAACGAAAAAAGATGAAAGAAAAGAAAACACACGTCAAAGTGAAAAAGCCACCGATGTTTGATTTCACCCCGTTGAAATCTCGCGGGCTTCGAGTACTCCTTCTCGCCAGTGCTTCCGGCGCACTAGGAATTTACGCCCCCGTATTTTATTTGGTAAGACAAACATAGTTACAATAAAACTAAAATCCACACATGAAAATATATTTACCCTTCACAAAATTGCGAAATTACTTTCTCGGCAACTTAAATTCACTTCCCCTTCCGTTATAAATGATGTAAATTTATTGCGCTGAGCTACTATGGCGTGCCAGCGATATATATTTTTGCATAAAAATTGAATTTTCCCTGTTTTTTTGGGGGGGGAGGGGGTGCAAGTAGCTCGCAGCTCCACAATAAATATGAAGATGCGCGGCTAGAAGAGATGACTATAAATTAATTTGCTCGTTTTCCAGGCATATCAAGCGTACAGGGAAGGCCTAGAAGATAGCGCTTTGGTTTTACTTCAAACTTTCCTGGGATTCGCTTCAGCTTTAGGATGTGTGGGATTTGGTTTGGTGACAGTTAGACCAAGTACACAATGCTTGATTTCCAGGCAGTATTTATGTCAAGCTGCGATGGTTGGAATAGGTAAGAGAAATATTACTTCGCATTTTCTCAATTTAACTTACGCGTATAATAATTTTACTTTAAACCGTCAAATTAAAATCTATTTATCCCTATGAAAACAATATTTTAAGGCATTGAAAATCTTTTAAAAATCAGGAAAATTAACGTGAAAATTTTGAATTATAAAAATATTTCATTTTCAAAGTTTGAACGACTAATATAAAAATATTTATTTCTATAAAACATATCAAAAAATTAAATAGTACACATATACAAAAGAAGCAATTTAAGAAAACTTTGAATGTGAAACCAATTTTTGTTCATGTCAACTACATAAACATATTTTAATATAGAAATTGCATTTGTATATTTTCTTTCATATTTCTCGTGCACTTATACTTTTGATACGCTCATACGATTTTTATATATTGAATAAAAAATTGAAGAACATGGAAATCTAATTGCACTATTTTCTATTTATTTATTTTTTTTATCATTTTGAGAAAAGATTTTAGGGAAAAAAAAATTTAGAAATTTACTTAATGCTAAAATATATCTAAATTCAAAATTTAAATAACCGTTCGTTAGAATAACATGCTTGTCAATATTCAAAAGAATTTTTATTTATCTTTTACTACCTACCATACCATTCATTTCTAATCTTAAAGAATATGTAATTATGAACAACAGAATCTGTTTTATATTCGCTATCTACCTTTACAATGAAATTGCTTGTTTGTTTGTATATAAATGAAAGCTTCTATTTGCGTTCTACAAAATAATATTATTTCCTTGTTTATTAAAAAATATTTCTGTTGGGATGTTATGAAGTCCTTGAAGAAAGATATTGTAAACCTGCATCAGCTTTGATTCATCCTGACATATTTAAAGATTTATTTTTTTGTAATTTCCTCTTTAACATTATATATAAATAAATATCCAATGAGTAAAAAATTTAAATATTTCAGTATGAAAGGATGATATAAATTGAAAATTTAAATAACATAATTTTGTAAAATGTAATTTCCCTATTTAAATATTTAAATATTCCCGTTTTAATTAATATGAAAAGGTTATAATAGGATTTAATTTAAATATTACAGTTGGATTTGCCATAATAATAAATATTGGATGGTTTCCTAGCAATTTTTAAGCACCATTTCAACAAATTAACATTTCTCTTATTTTAATAAAAAAATAAAATAAAACTTAAATTAATTAAAAGGCTTTTATTCTTAATTTTATGAGTAACGACCTATATTTAAATAAATAAATAATTTAAATGCATATATAAAGATATTTAGGTGGAATTTTTCCTTTGAAAGCAATTATTCGCACATTTACCAAACAAACATTGCAATTTTTGCGTTTGATGAAAATTTATTCAATTTAAGTAATCAATTGGAAATTAAACGTAGACAAAAGCAAATATAATTATGATTTTGATGGAAAATTGACTTCAATATTTTATATTATTATTATTATTATTTTTTTTTAATGAAGAGAAAAATTTACTGCTGTACAATAAGTTCGAATTCTTAATCTTGCCATTTGCGAGGCATTCTAATTATTATAACCAAGTCTTTATTCAAATGGAAATTTGAAGAAAGGACGATTTTGAAAAAAGAAACAATTCAATATTTAAATTGAAAATTTTGTACCTTTTTTTAATTATATTTATTATTGATTTTATGATATATTCTAATTTTTGGTATTAATTACTTTTCAGAAGTTAGACTTTTTGAACTTAAACTTTCAAAAAATAGTAATTCTTACATGTTGAAGTGGTGGGTACTCTATCTTAAGGATGTGATTGTGGTAAACAATGAAACAAATTCTTACATAGAAACTTTCAAAAAATAATAGAGAAAGCATTGTTTTATAATTTCTATTGCATTCACATTTTTTTAAAGTTATTTTCGTGTTACAAATTGTCGTATTGTTTCAGGTATAAGCCTTTTAGCATTGAGTGCTGTCCAGGGATATCACGGATATGTCCTCTTCGTCTGGCTTTATGGAATTTGCCTAGGAGGTTACAGTTACAGCCTAAAAATGTACACACTGGAAAGGATCCGTGGTAGACATTATACAAAAGCCTGGAGCTTCATACAAGGAGCAAAATCAATTCCTGTACTGATCGGTATTCCGATTACAGGATATATAAACCAAACGTACCCTAAAGCAGGATATTACTTTAGTTTCGTGTCGACCATCGTGGGTGCGTGCTTGCTCTTCCTAGTAGGAACAAAGAAAGAACAAACGACGATAACAACAGCAGCGAATTGTGCGAATTACACCGTGAACCACATAAACAATTTAAATGAGTGTAACTGCCATGTACCTTATACCAATATATATGGGCATGAAATCATACCGTATAACTATTACAGAGGTGCAGGAACTCACTATGAAAGGATATTTGCTAATTATGAACCGTATGATAAGGGCAGTTTGCACAGGCATTCATTCAGGCATAAAGTCGAGAGGCCTGTAGCTTATTTACCGAAGAGTCTCAGTTATGCAGCAAATATTGAATGCCCATCGGCTTACTTAGCCCATAACGATTTCATTAATTACAATCATGTGGTGCATGCAGCGAGGAATAATCTCAGGCCTAGCAAGAGTGTTCCTGAAGGATTAGCGCGTAGCGATTATTACGGATCGTATCGTAGGCCAGTCGTTAGGAATGTGCAAGTAATCGAACAGATTACCACATCCGTTTAGCCAAAATAGCGAAGGCGAGGTGTAAAAATCTAGTCATTTTTAATTTAACTAAATATATAATATGCCTTATTTTCATAAATCAACCACCACTAGCGAATTTGACCGAATTATTCAATTGATAGAGTAATAAGTAGTCTTTCATGTTAATACTAGTGTGTGGAATTGAAATATCAGAATTAGGTCTCTTTTTTTAGTTTATATGATGTGCTGTAATTTTTGGGAACAATATTTAAGAACAAAAAAAAAACGAAATGTCAATTTTTTTATTAGGTCATGTTTTTAAATGGCGCGTTCTCCGATGTGAATAATATTAATAAGCAATATAATATTTATTATGGGTGCTTTCGAAGTAGTGTTTATCCTGTTTAGTGTATATTTGGACAGGCCAACCAAATCGCTACTTTGTGGGCATTTGTTGTACTTATTAAAATATTTTTTATCCTTGTTGATCTCTAAATGTATTTTTCCTCCAAAAATAAATATCATTTTTGTTGTATTTTTAATTTCTTTTCTATTAACATACACAATAATTCTTTAAATATTAAGATACGAAAGACTAAAAAAAAATGCTCTTAGGTAAGTTTAAAACATACTTAATGCATCTGTTCTACAATTTATATTTCTCATACTTTCTCGACACTTGTTTAGTTACTCTAAATATTCCATTCTATCTAAATTATTTTAATAAACAAAAGATTTGGATCACTAGAACTACAAAGAAGAATATAAATATTGTAGAATAAATTTTATAAATTAGTGTCATGGTATCATATTTTACATTATTAGAACTGTTCATTTATATTGCCAAAAAAATAGCCTAACTCATAAGATTAATAATATTTTCGAAGTATGGTCGAGCAGTCATATTTCCATTAAAAAAATATTAAATTTGGTGATCTATTTTTTTTTTCTTTTGTTGTTAAGCCAAGAACTTTTCACAGCGTAAAGAATAATTAAATATTGACTTTGTTTATTTTGGTGCATAACATCATCTTTAATAAATGAAAATTTATTAAAAATTCAGCTTTAATAAGTTATAAGTTAATTCAAAAGATTAAATTGGTGAAATTCAAATTTATCATAGGCAACTCTAAAAACGTCTGTGTTCTAACTTTCGTAGTGTGTGATTTGGAGAATAACAGAAGATAAGAAACTAATTTTATTAATCAATTAATAAACCTTGTATTTTTAAATAATGTTTTTCGTTTGCTAAAAAAGCAATTAGTCAACTTAATTATAAAATAATGCCATAGACATTTTTTTTTGAGTAAACTCTATAAACAGTTTTCTGCATTATTCATATTCAATTTTTTGCTTTGCGATTAGTTGCGGGATCTTATTAAACTAATTTAAAAAATAGAAAAAAACTTCTTTTCTATCTTTTAAGATTTGACTCCTTTTAGACATAATTACTAATGTATAATTAGCAAAATTTTTAGAAACAGAAACCTATTTATACTTAAGTATTTTTAATTTTAATTGTGGTAAATGAAACAGGGGAAAATATAATGAAGGAAAAATCTAGAACCGAATACAATTAAAAGTGTCTTTATTGAAATTTGCAATAAATATAATTTGATCTTACTGAAAGTTAAAATTGAAGATGACTAATTTTATTTACAAAAAGCATATAACCACAAATTGATTAAAGTCAATTTGAACCACTTAACACCTAATACAAAACAATTTCGCAAAAAAGTCTGTAGTTATTTACAAATAAAAACAATTTAAAAATCATAGAAAAAATCTATTATTATTAATATAATAATAAATAAATAAAAATACAAATGGTAACTAAACATTTTGTGCAATTACAAATTGCATTTTTTTGGAATGGCAAAATTGTTTTTTTGGAAAGAGGAATCAAAAGTTGATTTATTTAAAATGAAGGTATTTGTGAATGGCACGGATGTGAATAGTATATTTTCTAACTCTTTTACAAGGTTAGCAGATACATCAAGGTTACGAAAAGCATGATCCCATTTGCGTTTATTCTTCGGCTGTTTGATTTTTGTGATGTTTCACCATGTTTCATCTTGGGATTGATAATTAATTTGGTATCACAAGCAGTTCCACGAATTGCATCTACCACAGGTGCTGTTAAAATTCTAAAATTTACATCAGTTTCATTTAATCTGGAGAACATAAAAGTGGGTAAGCGATCTGACAGAACCCAAAGATTCCCTTTAGGGTCGACTTTGATATCATTTGGAAATACCATCGTGACATTACTCATATACACTCGACCTTGTGATTGCAAGGTATATGATGGATTCGTAGTTTTCCAACAAGCGATTGCATTTAGGTTAATTAAAGCGTAGAAAAGTACATTGGTTTGTTTATCGAGGAAAGACACACTACTTTGGCCATTGGGGCCTCTACTACCTAACATCTTAAATTGGTGATAGCTATTCTTCGCAAGCTCTTCATCTCTGAGGTATTTTGTACTGACTGAAAATTCATGAGTGCTTGTTAAAGGGTGAAAATATAAAGTGGCAAAACCATCTTGGCCTTGAGAACTCAAAGATAGGCCAAAAACTGCATCAGACCATTGAAATCCAATCCCAGAAACATTAAATTCTCCTGCAGTTGGATCTATATTAAAGTAATTATGTTTAATCCTCCACGAATTTTGTTTTTTCCAAGAATAAACTACAACTCCAGCTGCTCCTAAATCCCCTAGATAAGCATAAGTGTCATGACAGTTATCATCTTCCACAGCAATATTCGCGAAGAAACTATCTTCTTTAATATGTTGTTTGGGGATTTGATATCTTCTTAATAAAGCATCATTATGAAGATCATATATTAATAAAGTAACACCAGAGAATATCCGGATTTCTCCTAATATATCTGCAACTCCAGTATCTAACACCCAAAGTCTTCCACATTTATCAGCTCTTATCCTAAAGGGTGAAACAATTTCCGGAGGATCACTTCCTGGACTTTGAGGAAGTTTATGAGCCTCCCAATTTGGATACGGTCTTAATTTTGGAGAATCCATTGGATCTAAAACAAACAAACAAAATACTGTTAATAAAAAAGAAATATCAACAATAATTTATTATTCAAAAGAAATTTTTGATTTTTCAATAGATTCTGGAAACAACCTTTTCAAATATTTTGCAAGAATTTTCAGATTATCCAAGAAAGGAGCCCGCATAATCCTTATGAGAAATGGCCCTCGATCGATATTTCTGAAACTTTGGGAAAATGTTCTACTCAAGTTTCTGGGCTCGAGGCTCACAAATGGGCCGTTTTGGCGAAATTCGCAGTGGCAATATGAAAAAAATTATTTGTATTTTGAAGTTTTTCGTGATTTCCAGCCAAATTAAGCATTTTGGCAAAAAAGTACAAGAGGACAAAATAAAAGGTTAAAAAGTTTCCTAACTTTCTTATTCGATGGTTTTTTTGCCATGGCGTATCGTTTCGCCGCTAGAGCGCGCAAACTGAAAAATGTATATACATATATGCGGATTAATCCTCCGAAACTATGCATGATTTTCTTTTATGTATTTCTTATAGCATTTAGTTATTTTAGTTATTCCTCATTTCCTTATGTAAATTTTAGATAACTTGACTTTTTTCGTTATATTTGAATGTATTGTATTAGTATCTTGTAATTTTCGGACGTATTAAAATTTATTTCATTTTGAAATTTTAATGAGAAAATTATCATTCTAAGAATCTGCAAAATTCTTCACTTGCTTGGGCGAAAAAAAACGTTTTACATCATGAACCAAAAAAAACGACAAGCGTTTACATAATACATATAGCACTTATCCGCTAAATCTCTAACTTTAGTTGAGTACCTTTGTAATATAGTAATCCATACCAACCAACCAAATAAATATATCTATAACTAAAATAATTATATTTGTGAATATTTAAATTAACTAAAATAAAATAAGAAAATATTTTTGCAAAATTCACAGTCAGAATTTGATTTTCGGTGTTTTGATTTTATTTTAAAATTTGATTTTATATTATACATATATTATAATTAGTTCAAATTATTGTACAAAATTATTCTTTATTAGTAATTCCAATTGCGTGATAACAATTTAATCAAATATACCGGCACATTTTATCAAATTGAAGTTCATTGGCTGATAAAAAATTCATTTGTTTATTCATGTTTTGTGTGTATTAAACATGACCCATAACAGGAAATAACATATCGGAAATGCCAATAAACTGTTAATACAATACGAAAAAAATTGCCCCGGGTGAGGATCGAACTCACGACCTTAAGATTATGAGACTTACGCGCTACCTACTGCGCTACCGAGGCTGTGAACGTTTTAGGAAATAAATTATATATAAACGAGAATAAATTTATTTAAATAAATTTGAAATAGCGCATATTGGAATAAAGTTTTGTCCTTGAAATACTTATGCATCATGAGATCAGCGCGCGTTGCAGAATAACACTCAGTTTCAATTAGAATTATTGAAAAGGTCGCGGATTTTGCAATAATTTCCTAGTTTGTTATAAATTAATTGTATTGGATGTTGGTAATTAAACTCGCAATTGCATTGCAATTAATGCAATCGTGTTATGCGTGTCGTTTTGATTATAACTAATCCATTAATAAAGCTGCGTTACGTAGTTTTAGTATTTATTTTTAATTATAAAAGAAATAAAATATTGTTGACATTGTGGTGAAATAATTAAATATTACCAGCGATATTAAAGTAAAATTGTCAAGTACAAACATCTCTTTGTGTATTAAAGGTTTTTTATAAGTTATAGAAACTCAATCTGTATGCTTATAAAAATGAGCGCAAATTTTATAAAAGTATTATTTTATATATTTATTAAAATTAAATAATTTACGTACTACTGCGTTAATTATCGGCGTGGAATTCCTCATAGCATCAAACCTGGAAAGTCGTGCGCGAAAAGCAAGGATATTATGCACTGCGCTACGAAGTCGACTGCAAAGAAGTTTATTTAAATAAAAATTTATATTAACGGAAAACAGGTCTATTTAGTTTTCCATTCTTCCAAATATTTCTAAATTAAATTTCGTTATTAGTGAGTTCTGAGATTGGCAAGTGTTTTGCAATTAATGTTGTAAACCTTTGGTTCTCATGTTAAAAATACACAACCAACATTTATCCGGTGTATTTGCAAAGCAAGTCTAATTGAAAATTTAAAAAATATGCAAACATTTCCATTCTAATAATCGTGATATTTCATTCCTTATAGAAGTTAAATAATCTCGATCTAAATACTAAATACACGCTAAGGTCAAATGTACAAATAAAAATGCACAAGTTATTTAAAATTTTATGTTTAATTATAAAATAGTAAACTTTATTGCATTTACATTTTTGACTTATTAAAACCAACCAGTTAAGAATGCTTAAGAGCATTACCAAAACGAACTTGAAAATATCTCCTCATTCCCTCCGTTCTGCTCATATTTTAAATTATATAAAAATTGTTACAGGATTAATTTTATTTTTTATAGATTGGCATACATCAACAACAAGCTTCATTACCGAGCTATTGGGTGGATGATGGATAACATAACGTTATAGCCATCTAGATCATTATTACAAAAAAATAATTTGTTAAAAATCGTAATTTATTATTATTTTTATTAATCAGGCGCGAAACACCTGGAAAGCCGAAGGTCGTGAGTTCAAGACTCGCCGAGATTGGATTTTTTATTTTTAATTTAATCCGAAAAATTTAGTTTAAGTC